>JAQFYB010001820.1:0-29104 GCA_034694085.1 Pogonognathellus longicornis
ACGCAGATTAGTCCTTTTTTAGGCTTTTTTACATGTGTTTTTACAAACCCCATGAGAATTTTATTATATAAGATAAGCAAATGAAGGTCTGAGCTTAGCAATACTTGTTCATAGCAGTAGGAACACTGTGGCGAATTCCTTGGATATGGTCCTTCTGTCCGGGCGAGTGAAATTAGTCCATTTGGTTCTTCATTTGTCGGTGGCCTACTAACTCAAGGCTTGCATTGCATGCCAGCACCTTCTTTAACATGCACTTACTATATCTTCGTATCATATCGGTCGTGCGAGTTTACGTTTTCTTTGAAGGATAGCCGCATACCTACCTATTACCTATAGCACATTACAGTATGAGTTTCCATTACCAAAGCTATCGAGTTATTGGCGACGACTGTAATATGACGACCCTTTTAGATATAAACACGGGATCCCTTGACCACACGTGCATTTAGCACGAAATCTATTATGTACTATAATGTACCTTTTTACGTAGTTTGTACAATATTTTATGTAATTGCTATGGTTCATTCTGCACTGTACTGTTACTAGTGTAGTATTTAAACACGTAAGTATATCTATATTGCTGAGATATTCCCTTATGGATTTACCCACAATAAGAGTTTTTCGCTGCAACTGTAGTAGTAGCTTTTATGAAGTAGTGTAGACAGGTAGAACACATGCACGTAAGTGTAGGTACACCTGGTGTGTAATAGTACAAAGGAAGGAGATATAATTAATTTCGCAATCGATCATGCTAGATAGAGATTATAAGTGTTATTATCGAGTTTTCACATTTCTAGCATTGTGGCTAATAATCGTAGTAAATTGTTTCTTGATAGAGATAAATACTCTCACGTGCCTACACTGCCAGCAGTAGTAAAGAAATCGAAAGCGGGCACTTATTGCTAACCTAGTATTTACATACCTAACAAACATCTAGTGTAGTAGATATGGCCAGGCGCCAAAAACCTGTAGGTCTATTAATGATTAAAGTGCCTGTACAAACTATTATCTAATACTAATGAGAAATGTGCGGAGTTAATTTGATATTTAGTAGGATTAAGGAATAACGAAAGAAAAAAAGGCGATAAATCTGACGAAAACTTGTTGGTTGTGATTTTGCAGGGAAGTTGTTCATCACCGGTGTCACCGTGGGAAGTGAAAGCCCCTCCACATCAGACTCCTGGTCCCCCTGCCCCTCATCACCCGCACCCTGGTCTCCCGGGTCACCAAGCATACCAATATCATTGGTACCACCAAGACCATTCGCTCCTCACGTAGACCGTACATTCCGTGTGTAAACAAGGTTGTGCATTCGCATTCCACATTGTGTGTGACTCTTTCTGTGCATATATTATATTATATGATTATAATTATCATCAGAGGGGTAGCCCTTTAGTTCCTTCAAATATTCGGATTTTTGTTCTCTCTACTCCCCCCACTCATGTTTTAATTTGCTATAGACACAGTATTAAAGAGGAATGAAATCCGAACTGCCAATTTATTCAGCATCTTTACCTTTGGTTGTGATTTTGTGCAAGTCTTTACATTTAATATAAGTAACATACTACCATATACACCTAGTACTTATAACATAACCTAACTATAACTTTATTACACTACTTGTTAGCAACATACCAACAGCATACTCGTTTTTGCATACATAAATACATAGCTCATCTATATATATAAATATAAAATTCATGCTGCATTATTATTAATAATATACTTATTATTCGCATACACATTTGTAACACATACCTGTATACTAATTATATTATCAAGATTATAAGACGCAACATGTTAAGATTCATAAAATACACCGAACATATAATCTAGCTCCTAGATATGGTTTGCATAATATACAAGTTCATACAAACAGACAGAGCAAAAATATGACTGGAGGCTACACATTAGTATCAATGCGCTGGCATGACAAAACAACTACCAGAAAAGCAACACCTTCGGCACAAACGTTCCGATCCATTCATTCTGGCTCTGTCTTCAAATGTATGACCACTAATCACATTTATAACTACAAAGCACAGCCGTCACATTGTTGCTGTACATGCTGGGTATTGAACTGCATGTTTTCCACCTTCATTTCTATTTACTCAAACTCTATCTACAACTAAATACCAAAAGTAATAACCTACACTACTACTACGGTGCTTCTATATTGAATGTAGATACAAATAATTAAGCAAAACACATACACCATCATCATTCTATCTACCACAACAACTAATTCTTATAACTCTTTCTATTGCATGTACAGTGTGAGTACAATGTGAGTACATACGGGTTTAATACAACTTTTATGCTCCTTAATTTCTTCTAGTGCTATTGTAATAGTTGTAATATTGTGTCAACGTATTTTTTGATTTTGTATGGGAGACTTTTGTATAGTGGTGTAGACAAATATGTTTAAGATTACTTGACACGATTGAATTCAAGTAGAGAGTGACTGCAAAGGACTAGATGTGCATATAAAGGAAACCTGATTTCCCTCACCTTTTAGTACAACAAACAATCTGTCACCTGAGCTCATAGCTGCACAATTGAGAATTTGTGTGTGTGTGCTATTATTGCGCCCAAGCGATTATTCTCCATTGTGTTGTAGTAGTGTGGGACCTTTGTCTGACACGACAAGACTAGACAACACACAAGACACACATTTGAAAGGTTCAAGCGAAATAATTAAGTTTGGGCAAGTTGACTTGGAGTTGTGTAGTCTTGCAGAGGCACTCAAATGCTCAACTTGACTCGATTCGAGTATGTATGTTGATTCTCATTGAGCTTGTCTGTGTTGACGAGGCAGTTTCGCCATTTCTTAAGGATATCCTTCGTCTTTCCGACAGTTGATGTCTGGCTGGCAACGTATGACTTGAATATGACAAGGAAATGAGTTGCTACAACAGTCAGTTGAGTTATTCTATTGCCAATGCCCAAGTCAAATGCAGTAGTCACTGTGGTAAGTTAAGTAGACGAGGAGAAGGAAAGTGATATGATTATTGTGATATTGGTTCTCAGAAGTGAATATATACGCACTTCATGTGATATCTCTCTAACAATCGCTATACAGCTAACTCATAATTGCTACAGATATGTTTTATGTACGTGGGCAAAGTGAGCACAGACAGTTTTGTATACACACCAATTGCAATATGAAAAAGTTTGACTTGACTTCTGTTCCGCAAGTAAGGTGAAGACTAGACTGAAATGTATTTAGTATCAGTAGCAGTCGTAGTGGAAGTAGAATGTAGTGTAACAGTATAAGTATAGTATAGAATAAACGCTCGTATCTGTAGTATTGTATTTGGGCAGAAAGTCTGTGGTACTAGTGCACACAGTACACAGTAGTAGCAGATACTAGATACCTAGTGATAACATTATAATGATACAGATAGGTGTTATCTGTCTGTGTAATATACTGTCAGAGAGCAATAATAAGTTTGAAATCAATACAATAGCGTTGTTAGTGTAATACTATAGTGATCTATGTTGTATAAAGTGCAGTGTGTACATAGGATGTGTATGTATGTATAATATGTATTTACTTTTATTTTATTAACTCTAACTCTGCAGGAATTGGAATGAGAAAGGTGAAAGGAAATAGAGTTGCGTCTGCATAGGAAGGTGGTGCGTTTGTAGTAGGTAAGGGATAGAGATTGTTGGAGATAGCTCTATGTGTTGTTAAAATTGGAAAATGTGTCTATCCAATGTGTTCCTTGGCTTGCCTTGGTTTGGTTTGATTATGCTGGGTTTGACTTGAGTTGAGTTGGTTTGGTGAGGAGTCGTAGAAAAGAGAGAAGTTTTTGGAGAGGAGAGGGTGAGCCTGCATAAGAAATATGATGAAACTCAGAGAGAAATGAAAATGATTGACACATGGGAGTTAACCTTGTATGACATGACATGACTGGATTTTTTTCAACTTCCCATTTCATTCCTCGTTTGCATGTTGATAACCTTTTTGTGGAGTAAGCTATACCATAGGGAATGCCGATCATGCAAACGAGAGACAAACGATCCACGTCACTCAGCGGATATGAGATCTGAATGAATCTTATCGTGACCAATCCTCCTCATGACAACTCACGACAACTCATCCCCGAATTCCTATCTTTCTCGAAACTCTGCCATAAAAAATCCTTCGATGCCATTTCCAACGAAACATTCGCTTAAGTCATTTGAGAGTAGGCCGTGGCCAGGACAAGCCACCAACTCCAAACCAAACCAGACCAAAGTCAATCTTCCAAGTGAAAGATGTTTCCCATTCTTAAACTCTGTGCTGTTAATTTATACTTCTGTTCTTTGCAGCTCTAGTTTATCTGCATTGTACAAATACTTTCATTAAATTGTTTAGTAACAGAAAAGAAAAAAACATGTGTTGTGATGTGATGCTACTACTGTACAACGACAACTACTAAACGTACTACCATACTATTAGTACAAACACACTGTGTATAATATCATAGAACAGATATAGCAAACACAATGTTAGATTTTAGGAGTAGTACTGATATGGCTATACCATATACGTGTAATGTACTTATAGCAATAGACTGCCATACTGCAAGCAAGTACCTTACGATTGTATGTCTTATACATTATAGGCAATAATAATATATACTTATACTAAACTGAGAGCGTTGCAGCGTTGAAAACATTTATCTCGACTATTGGCATAGAGATACAGCGTAAAAAAGAGCAACTGCACTACTACTACTATTGCAAACGACCAGCCTGCTTACTTACAACCAATCCAAACAAAAATTGTCCTAAATGAGCTAGATCTACTTCTCTCCATCTTTCTCTTTACTCACTCCACTACTACTTCTACTACCACCACTTACAACCACTACTCGCTCAGCTCACAGTTACTAGTTGCCTTGTCGTAGTAAAGTAACTAACTTACTTACACCTTCCTCGTATCACATCCTATTTTGTAATTCTGACAAAACTGGTTTTTAATTTATGAATTAAACAGAATCTCACTGCCATACAATACATGCGTACACAGTCAGCCTCCTATACACAACTGCGACTCTCACAAACAAAAAATCTCTTATCATGCATAACACACTGCGATACTGTTGTTGGTATACTTAACACATACAGATAGATACAATATTATACTTGTAGTATATCTCCATATATTCCATATTACAATAATGTAGTGTTAGTGTTGTTTATATTGTATGTAGGCACATACTAACACATTATACAGAATATTTGTTGATAGAATAGTAACAACATCACATTGTAGTAACTGGTTTCACCTTAGCATTATGCTTATACGTATTCACACCCTACATATTACTAAAAAGTGTATAAAATTGTACATATTTACATATATTTCTTCAACATGCTTGTAAATATGAATGTGTGTTATATATGAACTTACAATTAATTATACATTCACCTAAACTTATAGTTAGTATAGTTACATGTTTTGTATGATACATGATAGAGAATACACATACTAACTCGCAAAACTAGAGACAAGTCAAGACAGCATGCATTACTAGAGAAAAACTGTATATAATATGATTGTGATTGTTAGGCAAATACGATGACGTTTGTACACGTAGTAGTACTTCTATTTGAAATCACTTAAGTTTTCGTTTTGGTTCGAATCGCATGAATTTTATTTGCGAGTGTGAAAAAAAGTTGAATGAGTGGGCGGGAAGAGCTGTCCCAAGTCTCCCAAGCGATTTGATTTTTACGGTACATGAACTGGAATCGTTTCCGCCAAATAGTACTTACTAATGCGATAGCTCCCGTTACTAAAAAGAATTTTGATAAGAATCACAACAATGCACGTATATAAATCAAAACAGACACTATGCCACACAATACAAGACAGTAGCTCTTTTTATTCTTCATGAAGCCAAACAGAAACACAAGCTAACGATATCTACATGTTTACAATGCCCTACCCCATAGGTGCACATAAAACATTATAGCTATATACACAAAAATAAAATAATGGTAACTATCTGAAGTAGTGTAAAGTACTTGTGTTGTGTGTATCATTTGTGTTTGTGTTTGTGTATCATGTGCATGCACTTTGCAATGACTACTATAAACCTGGTAGCAATGTCCATCCAATGCTTTCAAGTGTAACCAAACACTTTGCGTTTTCCCTGCTTTTTATTTTATGGAATCATCATCATCATCATCATGTCTTGTAACGATTGTGTGTGTGTTGTGCTTGTATGTTTTATGTGTGTAAATGCAATGGCAACAAATCCGACAGTAAGTTAAAGTTGATCAGACTGATAAACGACTCACTCGCCTGCGAGTTGTTTGGCTTTTCAATTTTCTGCCTCTAGCTTGATTACTGTACGAATGTTATGTTATGTTCTATGTGATTATTTTGTGTAGACAGATAATTTCAAAGAGATATAAGAATATCCCGAGTCTCCGACTATGTCGACGCGTTAGAGCATCCACATAGCTAATCTTATACTTATTTGTATTGAGCATTGTGTGTTCAACTATATAGGAGTATATTTTATCCTGTAGTAGGTCTTGTGTGATAATGTGTAGGAAAGTATGTATGTGATGTTGTGAGCTTTTCGTCTTCTTGAGATTATGAGTTTCCGTGAGCTTTGCTCTTATGCTACCACTTACTGCTTATTATCCTCATTTAGGTATTGTCTTTTCCTTATGTAATGAGCTACGGGATTAGAGGATGATACTCATTTCGTTTTGTTCTTACTTTGCTTTCATTACTGCATTCAACACAGAATTCACGTTTTTCATTCAGTTTATATGCAGACAGATATACCTTCTCAAGTGTTTCTTAAATTCTCCTATGATGTTTAGTCTCAACCTTTCTTATTTGATTGCAGCAGTGATTCTGTTAGGTAGTCGTCTCGTATTTATTTTGTTGGCTAATAAGACTTCTTTAATGTTGCTGGCTATAAGAGTGGTAATAAGAAAACTCGGAGAGCTTATTTTTTATACGCTAAGTTGAACTCAGCCAGTTGATACTTTATACTAGTGTTTGTTTTACAACTAAGCAGACATTTCCTTGTTCTGGATTTTCCACTCTCTTATTATCAGCATGTAATGTTATCCAGCAAAATCTTATATTGCCCATATACTACATAGTGCATGTAATAACTTACCTGCAATTTAGAATTTTTGTTTATGCAATTTACTTCAATGGAATAATAAAATTTAGAAAACCCGTTCTCCGACTTCCTACCTACTTTTAACACCTATACTGGTGATATTTTTTGCAACTTATTTTCACTACATTAACGGTTTACATATATCAAAGTGTCAAGCAATCTAGTACATGTATTTCCTAAAAGTCATTATTCAATTGAATCCCATCGAAGTCAGCTTTCATTATTCTGAAGTCTTAATTAACAATACTCTTTAGCGTTATTCCCGAAAAATTTATTAAATACAGACTTGCGTACGTAAGTAAAAAGCTTACTCTCTGGTGACAAACTGGAGTACAATTTCAATACTGCATGTTGTTGCTTAAATATTATAGAGAGATATCGTGTACACGAGAAACATTTTTAAAATCTTGTACACGAAGTGTAATAATAATAATGTAATTTAGGGAGTACACTCAGTACACAGGTATGAAAATGTACGGGCTATCCTAATGTGTAATCCAAGTATAGATATAAGTAAGACTTATTGATGGTAATGTGTTTTTCATGTGTGTACATAGCGATAGGAGTTTAGAAAGCCGAGCTTGTTGTTATTGTGTATTGTATAGTATTGTGATATTGGGGCTGTGTATGGCATAGCCTGGTTTGTCCTGACTTGGCTAGTCGAATCACAAATGATGTTGAGGGAGTGGATGTCAGCATGTGCTGCTCGTAGTCGATTCTATTGAATGGGTCTTTTAGCTTTAGCTTTTCTATGATATCGTCGTCTCCGTCGTGTAGCTTGGCTTGGCTTTTAGCTTGGGAGCTTCGGCTGTGGCTCCATAGACTCTCTGAGGGCAGATGTGTGGGAGTAGAGCCGATAGAATTTCCATGGAAACTTTTTCAGAGTTGGCTTTTCGCCCTATAATTTGGCTGGGCGGGTCGGGTTCGTTCGTTGTGTAGTTTGGGAGACATTGTATGCTCATCATCAATAGAATAGACACACAGCCTGTGCGAAATTACACAGGCGAGAAGACAGGAGCAGCAGCAACAGCGGGGAGAGCGTGCGTCTCTCCAAACTCACTTTATATCTGTGTGCTGTCTGAAACATATCGTGATGTGATGTACTGAACACTCCAAGCACAGTCAAACCAAGCAAACCAACTAAAGAGTAAAATCAAGTAAAGCCAAGCCAACATCAAGGATGCGACCTTCCTTCCATTTCTAATCAACCCCCAGAAAGTTACGAAATGGACCCAAGACTCCATATTCCACTCCAACTAACAGCGTAGCGGCCTTCTTTTTCTACCACACGTACACAAAGCTTGTACGTATATCTTTTAGCAACATTCAATATCTACTTCAGATACTTGGATTCGAAATACAATAATCCATAGTGACTTACATATCACAATACCCCTTATAACTTATATCAATACTATGTATGCATGTGCATACCTACGTGCACCATGTGTATATACTGATATACTGTGTTGTTTATTTTTTATACATACAACACACATTCAAATACATATATGAGTGTGAGAATGTGGTTCAATGCATTATAACAAATACATCACAAAACACAACACGTCGCAGCATCCCTTGTTGATTTGAATGCCCACAATATGACTGTCGTTATTTATCTGTTCTCATGCATGCATCTCTCTATCTCATCTCTCTCTGTAGAAATTCCTATAGTGTGTTGTGTGTCCCTAATAAAAAAATTGTAGTTGAAATATTCAGTTAGTTAGTTAAGTTGACTGTTAAAAATGATATTGTGACTAGTTGTATAGTTTTGAATTGTGAAGTTCCCCTCCTTTCTCTCACCTCACCCTCTCACATTCTCTCTCGTCTCGTCTCGACTCGACGACTGTTCCCAATTGCAACATCACATTCTTCTTCGTCTTCTCCAACAACACAAGCAACAGCACCAGTCCAACAGAACACAAGAAAACAACGATTGTTACAATCTGAATTGCATTTTATAGAATACAATGCCAGTATATCACTACTACTACAACTACTACTGCTATTCCCAAGAAAATAAGATGCCTACTCAATGCACAGAGAATATCATAGTTTTACATTAGGTATGTATGCCTGTAGTATCGAATGTGTGTATAGGAGAATAGGAGTAGTAGTAGAATCCAATTGAAACGAACAACGAATTCAAATCTAACCAAGCAAACCATTGCACTCCCTTCTTTGTGTATATTAGCTATGCTCCTTTTGGAAATGGCAATTCCATGCCTTGGGATTCGCATGTCAAAATCTTGTCATCAGCTCAACCCTACATCACCACCACAACCACCGCATTCGGCCTTCTATCTACTCACACCACACCGCACCACACAACACCACCATACCACTCCACTACTTCCACTCTTTTACTCCACTAGATAAGACTCTGACGTTGAGTTGAACTAACTGCGCGAGTATAAAATAGACTTGACTTTGTTTGACTGATGTGTTTTGTTTAGCAGAAGTAAAAGCCAAAAGTAAACTACAATCAAGCAAGGAAGGCAATACTGGCGTAGTATTTACAGAAAGAGCGTACCGTGTCATGCCAGGCTCCTTTTAACTAAATAGACATCTAACAGCTATTAGAATTTCCCAACGAAACACAAAACAATCTTGGTGTAGAGGTAGCATTATCGAAATAATTTTTGTATACATTCAACTGAATACTGAACACTGACTTGAATTGAATTGGGTATGTACAGCATGTATACCGAACAGAGGAGAGAGAGAAACATACATAGCATGACCAAACACAGGCTGACACATAATAGACAAGACACTGATGTGATATCTTATTGTTAAATTGCAATTTTATCCTTTTACCTACATCGTGCCTTAACACTCCTTTGGAACTTACCTTTGGAGCTTATCTGAGAGCTGCACCAGTAGTATTGTGGCGAGGAAGTAAAAGTAAATTGCTATCAAATGTCAGAAATAAGTTTTTTGCAAAAACTCAATTACCTTTGCTACATAGTGCAGCTTGCAAAACGACTGTTGCGTTTTTTACAACAACTCAAGTGCAGAACATTCTACTACATAGACGAAACTCAAGTATAACAATACAAAACGCACTAAATTCATTTGATTAGTATTGCCTTTTGTGTATGGTGTATTTGAGTTTCTGTTGTTGCTGTTGTGTAAGTTGTTGAATTCTACTAGATTTTCGTCTTGGGATTAAGGACGGAATGATAATGGGAAGCATGACATGAAATGTTGCTAACGGATGTCAAGCAGCAATCCAAAGCAAATGTACTCAAATTGTAGTAGTATACCGTATACCTATACAATATGAGAAGCGTAGGATACAATACAAAGCAAAACACAATACAATTCCATTAGACATAATATACGCAATCGAAATTCAATGGGAAAAGACCGAGAAACAGTGTGAATTCAATGAAGAGAATGTAATGTAATTTTTAAGTAAAGAAAGAAGCCTCCCCAGAAACATCAAATCAGAATCAAAACTTGCTCGAATTATCATGACATGGAAACCAACCAGAGGAGCTTGTTTTCTTTTCTCCTTAATTATATCCTAACCCTCTATCAATTTTTCAGAGACTTGAATAATACAGGAGCCTAGACATGTCAGTAGCACTCACTACACTATACAACATATACACATACACACTACACTACACACTACTCATATCTGCTCAACAACAGAGATACGGTTTAAACTTATTTTACATACACAACTCTTAATATTCACATATGGACGCATTGACTTTGACTGTAGTGTAATATGTAAGCAAGAAGTAGTAGAAGTATACCATACACTTTACTCCCAGCATTCTGTAGTTCACTATATATTTATAATGCAGTTAAGTAACTCAATAGTCCTGTGGCTCCACAATGTTCGGCTATGATTTCGACTTTACTTCTACGTACAACTACAACACACACACACACATGTTGTGCATATTATATGCATATGCAAATTCACATGTACAGATATGCCCGCTTGTTTACATTTACATGTATTTCGTGTATGTGTGTTTAGTAGTGTAAGGATATTATACACAGTAGTCATAATATTCAATAATATTGTAAGTGTCTACCTACACATTTACATATACAGAGCGGAACGTATACACATATAGTATAAGTATAAGCTGCAAGTATTTAAGTTTACAGAGAACATTACTTATTACTTGTACTTCTACTACAACTACTTGGACTTTTATTCTGTAATCATTTATTCCGATAGTTCAATCTACTAGTCCAGTTTTATTTTGTTTTGTTCTGACTGACTGACTACATGCATCAGTACGTACGAAATGTGTTTGTGTACAGAAAGAGAGTTACTGCTAATGTACACATGCACACAGTATATCTAAGATTCTTTGAATCGGCCAAGCCAAACCAAGCCAAACAAAAGACAAGGGAAAACAACACGAATCACTTACTATGTATGTATTCACTAAACATAAGAGACACAGAAGAATAACTACACCTTCTTCGCGTATTTAATTTGCAATTTCATCATGGTGAACGCCTTCCCGATAGTTATGTCTCTGTAATTTTTCCCAAATGAAACCTTAACCAGTATTTACAGTCAGAGACATTTGCAATTTTAATGATATTTCATTGCTGTCGGAAATTAAACTTAATAACTGCTCATATATCTGCTCTCTCTACATAACTTCAAAACATTTATAATGTACGTTCGCATGCCCCGGCATGGCCTTTACATTTGTTTAGCTCTTAACTTACTTTGCTTCAATTTAGCACTTACTATTACTCGTCCTGTACACACATTACACATATCTGCTCCACTGTCATAACTTCTATTATTCTCCCTCTACTACACTATGCATGATACATATGCAACCAACAAAACATATACGAACCACACAGTCCATTCAATAATTCACTAAAAAGCCAGAGTTTAGAGGGACCCCGACACAGTTAACTTGGTTCTACTTAAGAAGAAGTTGTTCAAGTTAATTATGCATCCTTCTCCTGCGTTAGAATTGTACTTGAGGGAATTCGGTTTCGCTTATCATCCCCTATCGGGGCTTTCCTATCATTAGCTTCCTCATAGATTACTCGCAAACTAATATTTATTCATTAGCAATTTCACCAGGGTATGAAATAATTTCATCCACCTATGTACCTACTTTTCTGCCTCTAACCATAAGCTATTATTTACTTACGTCAAATCCACGCTAACTTTGTGTTTGTTTTCCTGTACTACTATATATTCATAAATACGTACTTACATATTCTTGTAATGATTTTCCTAAAAGATATCTAAAGTACAGCCTACTTACTGAAAATGTCTTTTAGCATTTACATACATACTGTACTATCCACATAAATACTGTTTACACAAGCAGCATTTTTATACACAAACTTAACATACCTAGCAATTTTCTCTTGAGTGTTTCTTTGCTTAGTACATAAAGATGGCATCGAGCATCAACAGATAAATAAACTATCTGTAAAGCGAATAGTGGGTAATTCTCATTATAATAAAAGATTGTGTACTTAGTCTAATAGTAGTAATAACAAGCGCGATGTGTATAATATACCTGAAAGCACGGATACATTAAGCTCGTGGATACTACGTTTATCCTTATCTCAAATAAGTAGGGTCAGGGTTTCCCTGTCCATATACTCCACGCTTGTATTTATTAATATTAATGTCCTGTCCTTTAAAGGTAACACGGTATGCGTACATTACCGTATTTGTATCAGTCGAGTCAGTAGACACAAAACACACACGCGATACCAAAGGGGATGTTGAAATTGAAATAACCCTATGAAAATAGACAATGTGATTGAATTTGAATTTTATTTATGTGTGCAGCATGTAATGTACATAAAAAGCACGCGTCAGTCAGGAAACAGTTGGAGATGTTGGGTGACGGTTCTCTCCTCTTTTTCTCTTCAGTTGTAGGTGGTGAGGAGCGTTATGTCTTTCACAGTTTGTTTTGTTCTCTGTGTGGGAGACTCCTTCATGTTTCACATTATAAAAACCTCTGTATAACTAACTATATAAATACTTACGTAGCAATGCATTCAGTTGATCATGATGACGATCTACTGTATTCTACTACATTAGAAATGCAATTTGCTTGCTTGTATCTCCTATCTGTAGTACTTATAGATATGCAGAGATATAGATGTTGTATGAAATGCATAGTGTTCTGTGTATGTGAGTGTATGGTGTAGTTTACTGCTATCTGTGTGTACAGCCATGATGCAGTCCAGGTGAATTGATGTCATGTAGGCGTGACTCGTTGTGTGGAATGGGGCATCTGACCCGGGTAACCCTTTGGCACGTGGAGGACACAAAGGACCTTTGCCCTCCCTGTACACACTACATAATGTAAGGATTTGTCCTCTTTGATTGACCCTTAGTACTGTAATTTGAGCTCTCACTTCCGTCCTTTCCTCATGTGATGTGTGTGTAGCTTTTGTTCCTGACTCAACAGGAGCAGACTGCCGAGAAATGCAAGCGAAATGATATTCCCTATAGATCTACTCTTTCAGTTTTACAACTAGGATTACTACACCGCACCGACATACACAACAGGCGGAGATTGGATACCCGAGCGATGAGGTAAATTCTCTAAGACTCCCTGGTTGTATGCGACGCACTCACCACCACACACTACCTGATTTCATCCGTTTCATTTCATTTCAACTGCTAATACAATATATCATAGACGATACAGCCCATTATATGTGTTATGTTAACACTCTAATCCTCTTATTTGTTGTTGAGTTTTCTATAGACCTGCACGGGGAACTTGGGAGTATGTACATTTTACATTTCGTCTCAATTCATCTTTTGGGACATTTTCAATTGTATTAGTATCATTCTTTTTCTATAGCCTAAAATACTCCAACTCACCTTATATACCCCTATGCTAGTATAATATTTGACCTACCTGAATTGTCTTCATATTTATTTGAAGTATATATAAGTCCATATGAGCATAATTCTAGTGTAAAGCATGGATATACATATTTTATTTTTAATGCATGGTAGTGTATAGACGAATCTTGCACAATAAAATTCTTCCAATCCCGAAAAGTATACATTATTGCACACACACTAGTTGTATTATAAAATAGTGAAGTTCCATTATACCATAGCACTTGAAAGCAACTACTACATACATCACACAAGTACATTTACATTCAAGTACCCTTCATGAATAACCACGAAAAAAATTTATTTGATGCATACACACTGCCACCACAACTGCACTATGGTATACTAATACTAAATAGCAATATGAGGCATGTAGCTCGAAAGTAGTAAAGTGAAGTATGCAGAAGAGAATAATAATATTCTGGTTTGATATGGGATATTAGGTTTTTATGGCAGTAGTGTTACTGTGGTATTGTACGAGCGAGCGATTATTATTCTCTACGATGCAATGCATCCAAATGCATTGTAATGGTAATGGAAAAATTGAAAACAGTATGAGAGTGAATATAATAACTGACTACATGTATGAAGTAAATGGTGTCGCGCGAGCATCGTGATCAACTCACGAAATATTTTGTAACATTTTCGATCGTGGTGTTGGCTAAATTGTTTGGTTTGCCTGGCCAGACCAAACTGGTTGACGTGGTCAAGGCTGATCAAATGAGAGTATTTTCGTTAGGGCTTTGACTAGCATGTGCTTAGTGCCTATCATACATCATCATACTCCAATGCTCTCAACACACTACGTAGATTGCTTTTTAGTAGTAGTGTTTTAGTGTAATATAAAATAATAAATGTGTAATGTGCAAATAGTATTACTATCTTTGTTCTATATGGCAGAAAGTGTAAGCACAGTATTCTGCAATGTAAATTCTACTTGATGATGATAACTAGCTTGGATGATTTGGTTGTTTCGAGTATAGACATCCCAACAGCAGAACAGTTGCAGATGACGGTGGTGGTATTTGCTATAAGAGAATGGACAAGAGTACTAATCATACGGGTACAATATGTACACACATTCGTGTATACCTACCTAGGTATTTTATATAGTAGTTATAGGAAACTTTAGTAATATGTACTTAAATACAAAGTAGTAGTTTTGAGTTGGTCATGTCCAGTATAGTATGAAGGGGATCTGTTGTTCATGTGTATTAAAATAATGTAATAACACACTCAGCAACTCAAACCACTGCTATTCCAACGCTTACCTACCACTTTCTTAACAGTCTCAAACAACGATGATAGAATAGAAATATAATCTTAATGTTCATGTACGAGATTTACAACAATTCAGCAAGTATCAAGGATTCTGTTTTTCATATGTATTATACACAATATAAGTCTGTGGATAAGAAATACAAATATAAATACACCACAGATACAGGAATACTATTATGAACTACCTGTATATATGTAATTTTATTTGTCTGTCAAAAATTAGATGTTTCGTCTACTGCTTGTGTAATTGTATTTTTTCAGAACGACCACTACTGAATTGGAACTAGGGAGTTGCATTCATTGCATGCATGGTATCATATCAACATGGAAATAATCCATGCATTTTTATATCAGTGTTAAATCTTGGTACAAATAAAACACGAATTGATGGATTGCTGCAATGCATTATTGGTGTGCTGGCTATTTGGAATGCAATCGAATTACTTGTTAGTCTGGTGCTGGTGCCTCGTCTGTCTCATCTTGTCTGCAACAAAAAATGTAATTTGATTCATCCGCCAGTTGAGTTTGCATTTGCACAGGAGTCATTTCATACTTCACAAAAGTTTATCTCAGATAAACTCAACTTTATAAACTCGCTATTATTGAGTAGGCAACGTATTTAGATACTTATCTATTTTTATTGCAGAAGCATTAAACCACAAGAACCGAGACTAATACAGATACACGTATTAATCAATATTATTAATATCTGTAAATTTTTTAACACAGTTACTTAGAAAGATTTTATATGCCTAATACAGATTTACAGCAAAAAAATGTATACAGATTGAAATTTTTAAATTCAGATTTACAATTTTTTTTTAAACTTACAGATTTTCAGACAAAAAAGGTTTAGTGTTTGTAAAAAGTGAGTTATAGAGATTTTGTAAACCATATGACAGTAATTTGTTTACCTAGTTAACGAAATAATGAAGAGTATTAATTTAGAAAAAAGACGAATAAGATCCATAGAAGAGCAGTTGCCGCTTGAATGAAAGAACAAAATCCTAAGGGTACTTGACTGTTGAAAAGGAGCTGTGAGTGGTCTGGTCATTAAGTATTCTTTAAGTAGTCTTGTACATGATGCAAGAAATAATTAGGATTGATGAATCTATTTAAGAATGAATCGCCTTGACTGCTGTCTCGGGTTAGTTATGTACAGGTAGCGGAGGAAAAGAAGCCAAGACAAGTTAAATATTTCAATAGTGCTAAATAGACCTTTTAGACCTTTGGTTAGCAGGGTAAGCAAACTTAAAATGCTCATTTGTCTCATTTGTGTCGGATGGCAAAGAAAAATATGTGTCGAGTGTAAAAAGATGAGCTGCCCACTCTGCCCGGCGAAGTGAGAATAGAATACACTCATATGTGTATCTTTATATTTATAACATATAGTTAGTTCGTCTGTACCCATCCTCCTGTTTTTCCCTTTTCTTCAATTGTAAGTATCTGCTACTATTTACAATTCTTTTCAACATCATTACCTGGAGTTACAACAAAAGGGATCATTTCCCTGTACCGTCGCGTTTACTATCCTTACGGTGAGTCCTAGCACCGAGGTGCAGTAGAGTAGACACACATACAGGGCCATTCATAATTGTATATCCCGTATATAAGATAACGAAAAAATATTTCCCAAATATATCAGAAATTGTGCAATTCCATCCCAAAGACATTGATGACAATAATGTACCTAACATTATCGGTTTAATATTTATTATAGTACATCAAAGTTGTCATTTATAATTGGGAAATCACTTTGCCCCGTAATAGGTGGGAAGGAGGTTATCTATATGTATCAAATCTGTATTCACCAGGTTGAATTCCATTAAAATGCGATTGGGATTCCATGTCGATTGCGCAGTAAATAACAATGATAACAAAGCAGACAGTATACAAAAGGAACATACAAAATATTCCCGCATTAGTAAATATCCTTTGTTTTACTTGCATTGGTTTACTTTGTTCTACGTATACTACGGTTATAGTTCAGAGAATATTGATTGATTGGGCAGGAGGGGACAAGCGTTTCCTTTTATATGTAAAAACTAATGCTATTTGGATACATACGAACCAATAAATACACTAGAATATTAGCATAAATATACCTCATGTAAGGTCTAAAAACATTTTCCATGAAATATTTATTTACATTAACTTGTGCTTTCGTCCTTTTGTTTGTTCGGGTTGCTCAAAGCCAAGATATATCTATGTTTGTATCTGCAAATGCAAAGCAATGTTTCATGGTTTACTATAAAGCTTTACAAATGCGTTCAGATATGAAGACTTGTCTACGTATTTATCCCTACAGGACGGAGTACAAGGGCTTTTTAACAAAACTTGAGTAGGTACATGTAGAATAAGAAGGCCAAGATGCTTCAGCAGTAGTGTGCAGGGCAGTAACTATTTACCAACCCTAACTACCTACCTGTGTGTTTCTGCAGTCGATTCGTATAGTAAATATATGAATGTGTACGCGTACACAAATACATAATGAATGTATGATGTATTTAATGCTGCCGCTTGCTTTTGATGATAGATGCTACATTTTTATGGTCGTGGGAGAAGACACAAAAAAATTTATAGTGCAATGAAAAATGAAACGTTCTTTTTTGTCGAAGGAGGAGAAGAGACGAAGAAGAAGAAGCAAAGGGAAAGTTTGAGAAACTCACAATCAGTTGCTTGTCTTACCTCGTACTCCCTTGTCATGAAATGCTATTCCTAGCTATATACACACACATTCCCTCCATCTAATACTCCTACTACTAATACCTGTGTTCTGTGTACTTTACCTACTCATAAAATCTTTTGTCTAGGAAAATGTATTTTATTTTTAGAATTTTATACATCAAGAATTAAGGATTTGCACACGACGAAGAGTGATAATATTTTGTTACAGTCACCACACTACTTCTAAGTAGTTACTGTGAGTTTCAAGAATTTCGTAGTCGTGCAATTCAGGGAATGTAAATGAATCATTGTTACTTTTACGTATTATCTTTACTAGTAACAATAAGCAGCATTACCAGCTTTAGTATACTTCACGTCTATCCAAATATAAACATTGAATTTCGCATCATATCTCATAACTTATTCTTATACGTATTAGAGGGAACATAACAACCAGACATTTCTTACGACTGTATCAACTCCTTTTCCCATTCAAAGCATTTTGTTAGCTTTAAGACACGTTAATGCTCCAGGCGTGTTGTGTACTTCTTTTGCAAAAAATATTCCAAAATCTTTGCTTAGATATTTGTTTAATGTTTTGGTTTTACTACCAAGTAAACTATAACTACATAGACCCACATTACAATATTAGCTTCAGCAATACTACATCCATATATATGTACTTCATTGCACTCATAGTATTACTTATACTATTTGTATGACATATTATGCTTGTATCTCTATGGCTAAGTAACTTGGTAAATTTAGTAAATAGGAGTTTTGTGTGAGTAAAATCAAGCTGTAGTAAGATAAGTATATAGTGCACATCTTGTAAGTCATAAACAATATACGGACTTTTTGGGACTACAGCTTGAAGGGAAAGATGTGTTTTGGCGAGAAGATTCACGTTTACTGTATGTGTACATCTATTTCTATGACTTGGTTCTTTGAGCCAAGTCATGCAGTAAGCTTCAGCAGCGGCAGCGTGTATTATTCCACGACTCCATCACCGTCGTCGTTCCTGCAACCGTATAATCTCATCCAGAAGCGGCAAGTTTTTTTTCTTTCCGACAATGAGCAAGTCTGATTGTTTAACCAGTCTATAAATGCCTTTTTTAAAGTGATTAATTTATTTTAACATTACCATTTAGCAGTCGTTTCGTTTTCCACTCTCTTCATAAAAACTCAAGAAACAGACAAAGGCACAATAATTATAATGGCTGTATATTATACTTTTCATTGCAGCTTAGAATGTATATAGCAACTATATGGTATGTAGTAAACCGTAAATGAAAGGCTCGTTGATAGTAGTATGTCCCAACTGCAAACGCATAATGCTTTAATCCTACACAACATGCTATATGTGCCTTGGTAATGAATGGTATTTCATTCAAAGCTTGCAATCAGCTGAGCCGCACTACAATACAGCTAATCGACAGATTGCCTTGTCTTTATTATTTTCTCACAAATTTTTACAACTTATCAATGAATGAGTTGACTTGAGCATTATTTTATACTTATGTGCATCACGTTTGTACACATATACAAACTTAACTACGTGCGAGAGAGGTCATTTGCATTATAATTACATAGTGTCAACAAAAAGCATCGCATGAATGAATGAATGAATACTAAAAGGGCCAAAGCAACTTTGGCACTTTACTTGCCTAGTATTATTATTTACTCTTATATCACATTCTACTACATGCATTGCAGTATACGTGTAGACGTATATCAAGTCTTTATACGTACTCATTATTATTATACTGGTACAAGTACAACTAGGTACGTAGTTAAATTGTGTTAGTGTTTAGTTTCTTTCACTTCCCCGTAAAGTTGCAAACTTACTTTGATGATACCACAATGGAGTATTAGTGGATATACAACTAGAGTCTTGATAGAGCTTATAATATAATAATAATATGTGTGTAGAAAATGAATGCACACACAAGTTAAAGTTATCGTGCTATCGGCTATCTTTGTATACACCGGTAATTGACCGATATTCTATTATAGCGTATAAAATACAGTACACATATATAGATAAATACATGAATACCACAATAATGCCGAAGATTACCCATTCTTAACTTAACTGTTATGTTGTTAAGGAGTTTCCTGAGCTCACTCCGATGCACTCACTCACTAACATTATAAATATTACATTGCTCTCAATCAGAGTGATTTGTTTAATATTGACAAGTTAATTTCTACGTATTTTGACATTATTTATGAGGACAAGTTCTGGCTCGTAGATGTATTGCAGATAAAACAGTGATGCAGTGTATGGCAGGGATGCGATAGGCAAATCTGCAGCTTTCCTCGTACTATCTTCTCTCCAGATCGAATCATCCAAATGATCCGTGCATGATGTCATGCATTGATATTGCCGTGTTTTACTTCACCCCTCTGAGCTAAGGTGGTTGCTTGGTTTGGCTTGGTTAGTTCAACTTGGCGTTGGTGGTGGTGTGTGTGGTGGTGTGGTGGGAATTAGGATGTTCACGTGGAGTGGAGATACAGTTTGGAGTTTACATATTATCTAGTATCTGCATGTACATTCAATGTACATACTACCACAAAGATAATCAAGATTTTCATGATGCTCTAACATTTTACATGCATTTCATACTACACTTCTGTATATGTTTTTATACTCAACTGTTACCTTCACATTTACAATTGCAATAGCAGTGCATGATGTGTTATAACTTATATAAGGAGAATCGCATGCAAATTCTGAATTCTCTTGCTATACATCAGGGAAGTGAGAATTCATGCTTATAATTTATCTTTTCTTAAGTACTAGCAACCACTTACTTGAGCGGGATGTGAATATTCTACGACAGAATCAGATCCAAGACACATTAAGTAAGTGGTATCCTCAGAGTCGCTATCTGCATATAACGGTGCAGAATTCCCTGGAAAAGACAACTTGATATGATCTAGTACTACTAAAATGGCACATAAAACAAGTTTAGCACATTTCGTGTCAATTTGAAAATAAATCTTTCAAATGATACTACGAACGCGAATATTTTCTTGGTACTACAGAAACTACAAGTTTTACTTGTATTATGTGTGCATGAAACCCGAATAGTAAACACACTATTACTACATTATTTATACTGAAATAAATAAGTGGTAACTATTTATGCGTGTTGTGTATCGACACAAACATGAAATGTTTACTCGTTGTACCTTCGTAGGTATATACTCGTACTAAAAAATGTGTGTATCTGTCTGTGCACAAAAGTTCTTATTTTATTTTATTTTCAAGTGGGGTGGATGGAATAAAAGGTAATTTTAGGTTGCGCGTTTTTTTATTGTCCTTTGAGAGATTTATCGAGGAAAGACTCGAAAGAGTGAGTGAACGAGTTGAGTGGCTCAATACAAACTAACGATGTATTTTAGCTACTAAAACCTAACTAAAACCTAGCTTTACTACTTTATTATAGTAGCTCTCTAAATCCATTTTCTATTCTAGTACGTGCATGTGTAAGTGCGGTAGGTGTATATGTATATTTTTGGACTGGATTTATATCTGTGCATCTGTACATCACGTTACATTCTGTGAAGGTATAAAAGTGTTATCTGTCTATCTACAACATACATATATAACACACAAGAACATTATGGAGCAGTAAGTTAGAGAAACTTTTGACTGCTCCAACTATTGCTACCAATACTCCCGTCTCCCCCAAGAGAGAGAGAGAGAGAAATGCGGGTGAGGAAATTAGTGATTGCATGCGTGAGGTCATGTTGTCATCGAGCACATTATCTAGAGCGACTGAGGACAATAGACGAAGAGAGTAGCTGTGATTTTCAAGTTGAACGATTCAAGTCTTCAGAACGGCTATTGATTGCCTTGTGCTTAGTGACAAAAGAACACTCACAACCAACTGGGAACAATAGATGCTTTTTAACTTAGAAATCCAAGTACCTACACATATCTTACATAGGCACAATAGAGATATATGTATGTAGAGTCTCAAGTATTTATGTGTTCACTTATGTACATTAGAAGTGTATATGGAAGTAAGTAGTGTGAGACATATGAACAAATAAATCCTCCTTCATTCTTATAAAGCTATTGTTTATTGCAGATAATTGTTTGCAGTTAAAGTATCAGTTTACAAAAAGTACTCCAAACTAAAAATACTTTTTGTGTAAAGTTCTTCAGGCATTTCAAGTAAGGAGGAGTTATTTGATTGTACTATACATGAAGATTTTGACTAGCAGTGATGCAGTAAATGCAAATGTACGGCTCACAGGTCAAATTTTTGAATGTACTTGTAGCATTGTATCGCTTTCTGGAAAGAATGGATTCAAGTTGTTGGGTGAATTAGTTTCTGCTCAACTGAATACTCCGCTGAAGTGACTGTGTGTGTAAATGTCGTTAAACCAAATAGGGGAAAAGCATCCTCGCAATTTTAAAGGAAAGAGTAAAACCTGAGTGTTGAAATTGAAGAGTGTCTCTCTCTTATCGTTCATTGACAACGAGTACATAATATCCTGTCCTGCATTCCTTTGGATTTTTGGCATGGTTTGCTTTTTGGTAAGAGTTGATGCTAACTTTTTAGTGTCTCGGTGCAATATACTACCTACTATTATATGTAATAGTACACGTTACAATATTCGAACAAGAATATACTTACACATTTACAAGTGTTTATGCCCACTCGCACAACAAGAAGAGAAAAGAGTCGAGTTTGCTCCTGCCATTCGAGCTCCAATGGACTCCACGGATAATTTACTGTATTGTCGTGGAGACTTTTGAAATTCTAGGTCTTCCCATAATGATTATAGACTCCTTCCGTATCATTATCCCAAGTCGTGTATGCCAAAGGACTCTCTCTCTCTCGCTCAATCCTATTCTTCATCTATTCTTCTCAACTGTTCCTTTCTTTTATAACATTGCTAATACACTAATACCTCATATAAACCTCGTGCATCAGTTCATGTAGTATATATGCAACATTATAATTCAATACTATACAGTTCTTCGAATATAGCATTAATAGCACACAAGCTACATCCACATGTTATAAGTAATGATAATATTACTCGTGGTTGTTATGTTAGTTTCTACAAACGTACTTTTTCAATTCGTTCTTGCATATTTTTACAAACGTACTCGTAGTAGTAGTAGTAATAGTCGAAGTTGGACTTAAAGCTAAGATTGTGCTGTGCCATGCTCATCGTGTTAAACTTTATAATGTTGTATATAAGTATTTTGATACGAGTATATCAAAGTTATTGTAACTACAGAAGAGAAAACAGCTAACGCTAGCAAAGGCGAGCCAAAACCAAGCAATGAGCAACATCTACTTTTTTTCATCGGACAAAAACTAGGACTCTCCATCCAATTCTCCGACAAAATGTCCCAAGACGAGTTTTACTCGAGACGAAAGACTTCAATTCAGAGTTGAGTCAGACACAAACATGATATCAAAACTTTTTTCCACGGAGCAACCAAGTGCGTGCAGGAATAAAGTACATAGTAGTAGTAGTAGTAGAACCCAACCCACATCGAGTCATATGTATATACAATACTACCCCCAATATGCTATACTCTGCTAGAATACGTTCATATCAAATGTACCTCAATGTATAGGTATGTGTATTTGTATTGTGTACATTTATGTATATATTTAGTGCTACATACATATGTGTATATGTAATGCATCATACTAAGAAATAATACAATACATGTATCTCTAGAAATGAATATTTGTGTTTTCTTTCTTCTATCGATTTCATGATTCACTTGCGTTCTGCTCTGTACTCGTCTGTTCTTGCTTGTAATACTTAGAAAAACTTAGCTTAGTCGTCTACAGACTTGTCTATAATAACTTTTCTTACAATAAGACATTTCCCAATGAACAAAGCTACATCAACTACATACATACATACCGGCTCTCATAATGGTTTGCTATATAGCAGTTCGTTCCTTTTGGTTTGTTTCACTCATTTCAATAAACATTGCACACAACTGAAAGTCAGATGTAGTCGAGTTGACTAAAGTTTAGTCAGCAAGACCAGAGCCTGTCATTTTCACCTGAAAAAAATGTCTATATTTTCAAACAGGGTCGTCCCAACAAACCAATCCTTTTCGAAGAGCAATAATAATGCTAAGTTCCCAACAGAATGTACAAACTTTAGCATAGAAAAGTTTCTCAATAAGCAACGTGTCAACTTTTCACACATATATTTTTCTATGTTTTTACCTCATTTAGCATCCTACGCTTCAGCTTGCTGCTGCGGGTCAACAAAGTCAAGTTGAGCTGTATAGCCAAATACATAATACGAAAGCCATATGTACTATAGAACATGTAAATAAGAGAGTTACCTATGTAGTAGTAGTAGTCATAAACAGAGTTATTTTCTTGGCTCCGTAAGGTTACAAAATATCGTGATGTTAAATGTTAATAGTCCTACTCAGGTTTTGTTTGATTGTAGGTTTTGTATTCTCGACTGTGCACTTACGATGTGTACTATACGCTGTTCATTTCATATAGTGATGGTGAGGTAGGAGTTATTGCTTCATATCGAATGTCCTATTTTAGGACACCGTACGTGGCAAACAGTAAGTACGGAGTGAATAATAGTAAAATAAATGCATTACATCAAAAAGTAGTAACCAATCTGACCGCTTATAAGTTTTCCACTAGTACAAAACATACCTAAATGCATATACCTAGGTAGGTATACATAGCGCATGTTGTAAAGTGTGTTAAAGTAATGTAAATAGCATCAACATCACAAACCAAAACAAAACATGACAGAATGTTTAATTTACCTATCTAACAGTACCACTCGTGAAGCCAAATGAAAATAAGCCAAGCCACACGAGCCGACAGAAAATAGCTACCTTTGATTTCCTTATGATACGTTTTCATGTACAACATTAACATGTACTACTACTACGTACTACTGACTACTACCAGTTGCTGTAAATGCTAAATGTACTTGCAAATATAAAGTTATTTATTTCAAGCATATTTTTGACTTCAAATGCCAACACACAGCTCACCTTCGCCCGTTTGGTCGTTCCGTCCAATTGACTTCTGCCTCCTCTCATTAAAAACCTCAAGAAAATTTAAAATTATATACTACTCAATGTTCTATTTCGATAAGCTTGAGTTTCGTAAATAAATGCACTCGTTAGAGAAGCCAAAACTGTAAGGATAATAGACGGGAGTACCTGTTCCCCCAAAGGAGCCGCCAGTCGCCGCCGATGTTGCTAAACACACTCTATGCAGTCGAATCAACATAAAAACGCTTAGCTGTGTGTTGACGTAAATAAGAGAGAACAGAAAATATCTTGCCATATCGTGTCATCATAATTAACTAACTGTCAGGTGGAATACAAAAATAATTGTGTCTTTGCAGTGATCATGGATGGACACGAATAATTTATGCGTAACACATCATGAAGAAACAAGTCTGTCGACAAGACACTCTACTAATAATTACAGAATTATTCTAACACTCCCTCGGAGACAAAACTAAAATGTCAAACTCAAAGATTCATATCTAGCTCTGTAGACTGTCAAACTTAAAGATTCATATCTAGATGTTTCTGCATACTGAGTTCAACACTTAAACCGACAACTATCATGCAATAAGTGTATGTAGACCGTAGATTGCACTAGCTGCATAAAATTTAATATTTTATAATAGTAATGGTCAATTAAAGAAGTTAAAATGCTAAATGCTTTTGTTTAGGGTCAAAAACAGTAAAACTGAGAAAAGTTTTCAGAAAAAGAGATGCAAAGGTCATAAAATCTTTGTTTATTGGATAATGATTATCCAATTTATTCGATATCAGATAACAATCATTGTTTCACTACTGTGTGTGCTGAAGGCAGCCACCTGTGTGTGTGAGGAACATCAATGCGTAATATACATGACGTAAGGATGAAAACTAATTTCCTAACTGTTAATGATGGAATAGAACATTTTATATAGAGAGGCCTTTGGTTAAACTGTCTACAGCACAGCTGGGGATGTCATGCGGTACTTGAATGAATTAAACTAACCTCATCGTATACTAAATCACAAGTGCAAACCCAATAATAATAATAATAGATTTATTTATGGAATGTTTCTACTGCACTTACGATTATTAGTAGCTACTACTCCACTCCCCCAGTCTGTTTATGTTCAAAATGAATGCAAAGTAGGATATTGATGATGGTGAGTATGTATTGTGTTTTCTGATCGTAGTAGTAATGAAATATTTATAAATAGTGTACGGGATAGTTTATTAGTAGCATAAGATTATTAGTCAAGGGAGGGTTAGATTAGAAACCACCAAAAGCTTAGCCAGGAGAGTAACTATTAGTAGTGCAGTAAAAGTACATGAAGATTTGGAAGTAGTAAAGTTGTTTCAGTATTAGTCGTAGTAATACTTTGTGCGTAATATGTAAATATAAGGTTAAGATAAGTTCCTCAGGTTTTGGCTTCAGGCCGTTGTCATCTGGAAGCACCCGAATGGTCAATGATGAATGTCGTATTCTTTGGGCTACTGCTTTACCTTTACTGCTTTGGCTATAAGCTCCGAGCCTTCTTAGTAGAAGAAACAGTTACTGTAATGATTACTTCACCCGCAGATAAATCAAAACAGCAGGGCCCATAAAATTTTATCAGATGTGTGCCGTTTGCATGTGATATTTTTCATTCGTGTTCCAATTATTTGTTTGCCGACACACCTTCCCCTGCTTTGTTTTCATATGTTTAGCTGGCCCAGTGAAACGTGTACTTTCCAGGCACAGGCTTTACAGCGTGGAGAGAGAGGAGTCTTATTTCTTCAGCTCTCTAGTCTCACGTCCACCACAACGCTCTTTCCTCTCGCTTGGGTCTTGTTTTGTGTAGTTCTTAAATAAAGTTCATTTTTAGAAAGATTTGTAATCAAATCAGATTTATTAGTATGTTATATTTTGATGGTAATATACATAGGTATATAGTATATAGGTGGTTCGTATACATATGAGTAACATGTTTGTATCATACACTGTAAATCTTCAACAGTTATGATATTAGATACGGCTTAAATTAGCTTTAAAACATCCCTAACATACTGCCGAATTACTACAAACATCAAGAGAGACAAAAAAGAACAACAAAACCATACAGATATGACATGGTCAATTATGAAAAAAGTAAAAAGATTTTTTTCGGAAATTTTTATATAGACCATAAATTGAAAGAATAGTTTGGAGTTCAAAGTTACAGCCGAATTTACATCGCTAGATAGAATTCACCGTCTTTTAAGCTAAGCGTGTAAAAATGATTCTAAACCTTTCTTCGAAGTTTTATTATTATTGCAGTCTATTATGAGCATGGGATAAACTATTTTTATCTATGTGTAATGTAAAGCAAAGCAATGAACTCTTATTGACATGTGATATGTAATGGATTATTAATGTTATCTTAAGATGTGGAACATCGCATTTAATATCTTTATAAGTCCTTATAGTATATATGAAAAAGCTTCAAGTGCAGCAATATGTATATACTTTTTTTATCAGAAACACTTTTGCTTCCTTGATAATACATAATTTAGACAGACAAATTGTATTTTTGATGAGCACCTTGAAGGGTTATATAAAGTTATGAATTTTCACTGTGAATTGCTTAATTACTCCTTCACAAATTTAATCATACGAAGTGGGATAAGGCGAGCAACGAATCTCTCGAATATTAGTAACGCTTTCAGATGCAGATATGTAGTGCGTTTACCGTAGTTTTAACAAATAATTAAATATGGAAATTAAAGAAAATCCACATTTTGACCGACATTCTTTAGTACATGGCCGCACACAGAGAGAGAGAGAGAAGAATAAAAAATAATAATGCTGATCATTCCACATACAAACTCAGAGACCATTTTTAATGTAGGTACATGCCGCTGTCATCATAATAATAATGTCAATTTATAAAATGTAAAAATATTTTGAATATTTTATTAACGTTTGTAGGTGTCATTTATCTTATGGAAGTTTGCATCGTAATTACGTGCAATTTAATTGAATGTCACATCGTTGTAGTACAGTCAAATGTAATAAAATGTGTATCGCAGAGTGGAAAAACATGGTCAAAAACACAAGTTTTTTGACCCTATGCAGCTATCAGAAAATAGTCTCTGGAGCTATGGGATGATAAAGTACCTAGCCCAAGCAAACCTCACCAATACTCCACAGAAGTCTGCACAATCAACGAAAGAGTCGGTCGGGGATGTTTAAAGAGCACGTAAAAAAGGCCATATACAAGGAAATCAAGCAAAAACAAGCAAAGGAAAAGAAAATGCAGATATATTATGTAAGTAGCATTAAGTAGTGTTGTATGTACATTAGAATATAAATTATAAGGGTCTTGAGTAGTTATTAGTAAATAGTAACACAACTACTGTAATCCTGACCATAATATAAGTAGTAAAGTAAGTGTAAGATCGAATGCCACGAGGAAATGTGGGAGCGGCTTGATTTCGGGCAATGAAATCAGCAAAGTCCAGTAGCTACAGAATTAAAGAATAGATTAGACAGAATGAAATGAAATGGACAGCAGACAGACGCGTCTTAGTTTATTTGTAGATGAAATGAAGACCGAGAGCATGAATTGTGTATGCTGAATGCAAAGCAAATGTAAAGTAGCTGGCTGGACTGACTGCGAACTGGGAGTATCTTTATGTATACTAGATTGGACCAGACGGGACTGGAAATCAACTTAAGGTTAGCAGAGTTATGTATAGTGTAAGTAAAATGCACACACACACAATGTGCACATACACACACTACACACTACACAACAAGCCACTAGAAATGCAAAGAAGGGAAAAGAGCAGCAGTGGTAGCAAGTGGCAGTTTGAATAGTTGCATTACATACATTAGAGATGAGACGCTCGTCATATTATCATCGTATAAGACAAGAACAACAGCTTCTTATGTAATAATATACAAAGAATACTGCAACAAATGAATTGATATCAAAATATAAATCTCACAAATGTTCTAATCCACGCGGAGAGTGAAAGAGAAGGAGCAGAACTACAGGGTGTCTCATCTAAGTCTAATAGCAATAATACATGGGATATTTTCATTTGTCTTACAAATGTTCAATATGG
>JAQFYB010001821.1:0-29101 GCA_034694085.1 Pogonognathellus longicornis
ATACATAATTTCATCAAAATTTGCATTTTACAATCTCTCGTTTTTATACATAATTTCATCAAAATTTGCATTTTACAATCTCTCGTTTTTATACATAATTTCATCAAAATTTGCATTTTACATTCTCTCCTTTTTAAAAATAATTGATGATCAATTCGCCCTATTTTTCTTTCAAAATACTCTTTTTTAATCAATTATTAAAATTACTAATTAATTTTTGCCTAAAAATTGTTAGAGATTGTCCCCATTCAAAGTATAATTTATTTTTGAGATCTTTAGTGTTTCTGTGAATGTGTGAAATGAGTATTGCGCCCAATATCAGTCCGATGGTGGGAGTAGGATTTTCAACGTATTAGCAAAAGTATAAAATAGAACCAGCCTTAACGTTTGCAAGTGATTAGGGCCCATACTCACTCACTCTTATACCCCTACTGTAGGGGTATAAGAGTTAGTCTATCTGATTGTTGGCGCTTGTGGTTTCTCACATTGAGAGTCAATCAGATGGACTCTTGATGCTTTTACTCACTTGCAAAGCTGTATGATGGGGCTTGACATTCTGTATTTACGGGTTTTTTATGTACAAGAACAAAGCTTTTTAATGAGGATACTAGATGTAACGCGCCTACAAAATTTTGATTATTTGTTGCCACAATTATCAATTCATTTAAAAATAAAACGCCACCTATGAATTTGAAGGATTTGTCAAATTTGGAAGATAGACAGACAAATCGTTTTTATAAAGTCACTTTTGCTACAAAATTCTTATCAAAACATTAGACATTTTTTCAATGGACATGGACAAACACACTAATTAATTAATACTATAGATTAGCTTGTTATACTTACATTTAGTTACTCTCAGAGTTTTTCGAGGTATATCATTTTTCAATTTTAATTTTTCCAAACATTATAGACCACTAGTTTAGCCGGGGGGCAAGGAGGCAATCCCCCCGAAATCCGGAAACAGGTTATTTTATCAAGAAAGTACATAAAATCGCGATTTTTTGCACTTTTTTGATTAAAATAATATCTTTTTTTAATTTGTGAGGGAACAAAAGTTTCGCGAAAAGCGAGAATTTTTTAGCTAATTTGAGCCAAAATCAACCTGAAAAGTATAAAATTCGCGTTTTGCGCGAAAAACTTCGCTATCTAGGGCACTTTCGTGCCCTAAAAAACCTATTTTTTTGAGATTTCGGGGGAGGGGGCACATGCCCTGGTGCCCTGCCGCTAGCTAGATACAGCCTTACTTGAGACAGATTTTATAATCGTTGGCATGTACTGAGTACTGAATCCCATAGTGTGTCAATTGCCTTCATATTGTATATTTCCTTGTTCTGCGGGGTAATTGCCCCCACCCTGTATCGCCCTTGACCTTATTGTTGTCAACAGTGGTTGTCATCATTGTTGACATGTATTGGCCTCCCTCAGTGTCAATTGCCTTTAGGGTATATTTCCTTGCCCTTTGGGTAATGGCCCCCACCCTGTATAAGCCCTTAATTACCCAATAAATTGTTGTCATAATGATTGACACCTTTGTTGATACTTTGATACCTCCAGATAACTTATGGAAAGTTTGAACCAATTTGGTCCACCTGTTCTTGAGTTACGATACTCAAAAACCCTGTTGGAACATTTTCTGTGACCTTATCTGTGACATTAAAAATTATTGGCCGTTAAGAATTAAATGGTATATCAAGTGGCTTCTGGATGACCTTTTTGGAGTATATCAAATACCCTGAATAGACCACCCATAAGCGACTTGATATATACTATTTTATTCTTAACAGCTATGAATTTTAAATCACTTTAAATTCCCTGCTCTTCACCATATTTCTCGCCTCAGATCATGTATACTCAAAAAAGTTGTTTTCTTATTTCTGAACAATAACACCTAAAGAGGTGTAGCTCATTCGGAAGATAAAAACATTCTCCAAAGCACTGTCGCTGATCAATAGCGATTATGTCCTAATATAATTTTCGAAATATAGAGCAATGAAAATAAAACGACTTCAAACACGTGTATTTTAGTCACCCGAGTTTTCAAGCTCCCACCAAACTGAATAAAGCAAAAGATATATTAGAATCTTAGATCAAAGTTTCTTTACAAGTATTGACCATTCATTTCTGCTGCTACACAAAAAGTAAGTCGTTTGATAAACAATTAAGTATTAATTGTTTGATTTGATTTTCACAGGTCGATTGGCGTCGGACGATTGTGCACTGTCTAACCTGAAAATGAAAGCAGGTCATCGTATAATGATGATGGGGTCGTTAGAAAAAGATATAGAAACGGTGGATGTGCCACCAGAAGAACGACCTGACGTTAATAATGACCTAGACATTCCTGATGATGATGATGACGAATTAGAGAACCGTGAAGTTCATCTGAACAAAGTTGCCAGAAGGGTGAAAGAGTACAATGTCAATGTATTAAATCCTTCACGACCTGATAAAAAGCTTTTGGTGTTGGACATCGATTACACTTTGTTTGATCATCGATCAACTGCAAGTTCCGCTGATGAACTGATGAGACCATATTTGCATGAGTTTCTCAGTGCTGCGTATTTAGTACGTCTTCTACAGCATTATTACTCATTTATTTTACCGCAGTATTTACCATTATTTGTAGAAGTTTATAGTACTTTGGGTAAACAAAGTACGGCTAAATCAATTTTTATTTTGTAGGAGTATGATATTGTGATATGGTCAGCAACAAGTATGAAATGGGTTGAAGAGAAAATGAAACTCCTTGGTGTGCATACCCACCCTGCGTACAAGATTGCTTTCTATATGGACTATTTAGCAATGATTTCAGTACAAACACAAAAATACGGAGTCGTTGAAGTGTGTACTTTATTCAATATAAGAATAAACAAGGGTAGGTATACTTTAATTAGAAATAATTCTTAATTTCGTTTGTTTTTGTAGGTGAAGCCATTGGGTGTAATTTGGGGGAAGTTTCCGCAATACACACCGAAAAACACTATTATGATTGACGATCTGAGGCGAAATTTTATTATGAATCCTCAATGTGGGCTAAGAATCCGACCTTTTCGAGCAGCTCACCTTAACAGAGATTCTGACAGAGAGCTTTTAAGAATCGGAGATTATTTAAGAAAGATTTCAAGGTTGGATGACTTTTCTTCGCTGAATCATCGTAGATGGGAAGCATACTTAATCAAACAGCATTCTAGCAAAGAGAGGCGTCGTACTCCCCATTCCCATTCCAGTAGCGGTAAACGATAACCTAATCAATAACAAACGTAGGATATACTTATAACTCTTAACTGTTTTAGAACATACAAGGAATTTAGCAAAATTTATTGTTGATATGTATCAAATTATAAAAGTAATGGAAATTATAGAAAAGGATAGAACTCCTTTATCTCTTTATTGTAACTCTCAGATTAATCATGCCAGTTTATTTTCGCAATACAACAGAATGTCTACCTCTGCTCAATTTAAAGTAAACGAATCTTCTATAACCTAATTTATTATGTGTACCCAACAAGTTTAGTTAGGCTTGTTGTATTGTGCGACGTATTTAAATTCAATCATCACAAGAATTTAACAGTACAATAGAATGACTTAAAATTGCACGCAGTATCTAAATATCCATTATATTATAAACCCATACATTTGTATATAGATTTTTATGTGACTGTAGTAAGATACCTCTCCATAACGTTATTCATAACCTCAACAGACATCATTATATCACTTCACACTTTTCGGTTTTACATGCAGTAGATGTCGCAATCAATACATTTAACAAAGTAGGTAACAACTATGCACATACTTTAAACTGTGTAAACTGTTTAGGGGTTAAAAATTTAACAGACTGAATTCTTTTGGCGTTTGAGTAAGCGTGCAATTGTCATGAACAAAAGTAACTTGACGCCATTACAAGCCAATCGACTTTGTACATAACGTGGTGTCGAAATTCAACGTCTTAATTGCTATTCGTATTATTGTTTTTTACATTGATTGGCCATGTAAGACTTTCCATGTAACAGCTTTTTATAACACCCAACAGTATATAGCATGTTGTTTCAATTGAATTGTACTGGTAAAGTAATCAAGTGACAGCTTTTTATTCTTAACAGTAGGGTAAAATGACATGGAAACCTAGAACTAAAATGTATCTCGAAGAGTTATGGCAGGAATTGTATGATTGAAATGCAATATAATTTACAGCAGTTTGAATGAGAAACGAAGAGATTGACTTCATATGATGAAGTGGTCAATGCACGCAAATAAAATTACGGGGTAGCATCAATACTCATTTCCAGTATAAAATGTCCAAGAGAACGTTAGAACACAAAGTGAGATTTCCTTATACCTTCAACAAAGCAATATGATATTAGGTTTGGACAACTATGAATGTTTATTTATTAGAAGGCATGTATCCATCAGAATTGTCATGATATTTATATAAGGTGACATGAAAAGCCGAGCTGGATGCGAGCTCCTAGTAAGGATATGATTTATTTCATTTTTTGGTTGTTTTTTGTGAGTGTAAAAGTTGATACTTGTAACTTGTGTATATCTGTCTTAGAGGGTTGGTCATTTCTGTGTAATTACTGAGCACAATAGTTGGGATAGCAATTTATCCTTTTCAATTGCAAGACATTGATGCGTTTTTTTGCTCCACCAAAATAAACCACTGCATGAAATCTCGTGAAATTGATTCTTTGGAAAATGGTTTCGAAAATTTTCTTGTAATTCGATATTAAAATTGCTCAACTTGTTAGTGGGATGAGTAATTACGAATAATTAACTAACCCCTTATGACAAATCTACAATGCCGAATGTAACTGACGTTTATATGATTTAAATTTATGTACGTAGATAGTGGTGTAGAAGTTCGTAACTAAATTTTTGTAAAGACAGTCAAGTCATACGTTGTGTTCCTTTGTATAAATACATGTAAAGTGTAATAGCATTTGACTATTTATATTGTCGTACACAAATCATTATGTTATAAATATACCGTAGAATTGAGCTTCCGCGTTCAAATATTTGTTTTAAAACAAAAATACTTATGTGAAATCAGTTAAAAATTGCAACAGTTTATTTTAGAATATAGGAAGACACTAGGTTTCCACTTTCTCTTTCTTCCTCTATTACTTACTCCCACCCACGGGCTTGCAAATTATATTTTGAATTCTACTTCGTTCTATTTTCGTTTATTTTTTCAATAAAGCACAATTATATTACTTTTCATGTAACAGCAACTTCACCAAATATAATCTGTATCATCAATTATTAATATTTAATGAAACAAGTTAATATTTATTATTCAATAAAATAATTAGAATTTATTATTGAGCAAAAATTTTCATGGCTAAAGTTATGAATGTGGAATGCGATGAAGACGTTAACCAAACCTCGTACTTTGTTGGAAACAGTGTACTAATCAACAATTTTTAATATTGACGCCCGTTGTGTATAATAAACAAAAAGACAGGAATACAAGCCAAAAACAATAGTTAATAGCTCTATAAATACCTAGCAATAAAACTGTCAAAAATAGCAGTCAACTTTTACTGTCAGAAATCGAACTCCAAAGAATATAGCCGTTGTGTATATACATGTATTATAAACATGCCGGTATTCAGGGGGTGGGAAGTAGGGCAATTGACACCCCCGAAATCCCAAAAAAGAGGTTATTTTGCCCTAAAAGGTTAAAAAATCGCAAAATTATTCGCGCTACGCGCAAATTTGATGCATTTTAGGTTGATTTTGTCTTAAATTTTCTCAAATTTTTCGCGCTACGCGCGATTATTGATACATATTATGTAACTAATGATTGAAATTTGTCCCTTCCGAAATTGGTTTCTAGTTACGGCCGTGATTATATACACCTTTTTTCTATGGCTGCACTCAATTACAACAGAATTTTTATTAACGTGCAATATTCACATACACATTTACTGGTCATTTAATTCTAGATTACACATATTGTTCCACTCAGCCGTTCCCCTTACTTTAACACAATTCTTAAAACAATTCTAAAATCATAGGATTTGTTTGATTTTTCAAGTCTGGCGTTAAGCATTTTGTTTCAGTCCAAGTGTGACCATAAAATGTCTCAACAAAAAGTTGTACTCCAAAGTATATTTTATGAAAAACAATTAAAATAACACCAAAAGCAAAAAAACCCTAAAACAACACTGTCAAACTTGCTATATGCTAGAAAATAGCAAAAATAGCCAAATCAAATTCAAAATATAGCTCGTTATGGCATGAAACATAAATATACTAAATCTCCAGACACAAAGTTTCTGTTAGCAAAAAAAAGTAGCAAATGCTAGATATTCCTGTCTTTAAATATAATTAAAGTCACAAGAAACATTTATTTAGTGCATTATTATAGATAGCATTTATTACCGATGACATAATACTGAGCTGCTTTTACATTTCGTGTACTCTTGCTAATTATGTCTAAAATGTAATAGCGCAGAAAAAACGTAATAACATAACATAAGTTTGAAATCACGTAATAGGGTTACAAGCATTGTTTAAATGTGATTTAATTAATTGAGAATAAGAGGAGGGACTGCTAAATTGCGTTTCGCCCGGCTGCCATCACAGCTTCGATTTCTTCAATTCTGATATTTATAAGTAACAATTTTAATATTAGAAACATCATACACCACACATACATACATACATCATTGAATTACTAAGTTACTCATACGTTTTCGGAACGCTTGTCATAATTTCTAATCCTGTTGCTGTAACGATTGCGTTATCCTCTATTCTGACACCTCCAAAGCCACGAAAACGTTGGATCTCAGAGGTAACCAAAAATCTCGACAAATTTGGATTTCCTAGCGCTTCATCCAGCAACTGACAAGAAGAAGAAAGATACCCATGAATAATAAAATAGTAGCTAACTTATTAAAAAAACTTACGAAGTCAATAAAGTAGCATCCTGGTTCTATGGTGAAGACCATTCTTTGTTGTAATGCTCTAGGCATTTTAAAAGTAGGGTTTCTTCTAGACTTTAGATTATACATGGGATATTTCTCTTCATTGGTTTCAGCGCTTGATGGCGATGAAATTGACAGATCCAAGGCGTGTGAATCTCCAACATCGTGAGTATCAACTCCTAACAAATGTCCCAATCCATGTGGACAAAACACACGCTGTAAATTCGCCTGAAAAAAGTTCCATCTTATCAATAACTATTTCCAAACATAGACAGTGTTCCTTTAACTAACCGATTGTATTGATTAATGATATTTTAAGATGATATTTTGATAAGAACAAACCTGCAACATTTCATTCGTATTCCCCTGAATAATTCCATACTCAATAAGTTTCTGCAAAATCACTGTGTCCGACAAACGCTGCATATCCGACCAAAGTACCCCTAGTACAATTTAACATTTACAATCATGTTAAATTACAAAACGTGCGCTTACAGTATAGTTATAAATAGGTACTGCATTTTTGGGGGAAAACCTGGCCTGGAAGCATTTATCACTGCAAGATTAGCTGCTAAAACAGTATTGTATATCTTTTTCTGATCTTCGGTGAACTTTCCATTTGCGGGAAAGGTCATGGTAATATCAGCAGCGTAACAATAATACTCTGCACCCATATCAAAAAGACTAAAATACGTTGGGATATGGAACAAAGAAAATAGTTACAATTAGTTGACCACATTTCTAAAAAAAATTAAAATTATACTGAAAAATTTACCACATGTCCCCATCTTGAATAGTTCTGTTGTTGAGACTGTAATGAAGGATTGCACCGTTCTCACCTGACCCACATATACAAGTATAGGCCACATTGCGACAGCCACCTTCGTAATAACAGAAATTCAAAAATATCGATTCCGTTTGATATTCTGTCATTCCAGGTCGAATTGCTTGCAAAACTTTAATGTGGCCATCGGAACTGACTTTGTTCACGTATCTCATAATGTCCAATTCCAAATCAGTTTTGTATGCTCGGCTGAAAGATAAAAAATACACAGTAAATAAGAAACATCATTAACTTTCTAAAAGTACATAAAAAGATTGGAAACTAACAGTTTGGACATTGCAGGGAAAAGATGGGTTCTGCTTAGTGTAAAATGTTCAATTCCGTCAAAGTAGGCCTCTGCACATGGTACTCCAGCGTTGCTACCACTCTATAATAATAAACATTTAATTACAAAAGGTTTGAAATTAGCAATAAATGCAGTTATTTTTACATTCAATGGTATCGACTACTAAGACCACTAACTACCATGCACGAAGAACATTATTGGATTTACTTAATAAGCCTTAAAAACATTATTCGAGATAGAAATTTTTTATACCAGAATCAACAGCTCGGAAGGAGATAGTGCTCCTAGTTTATCAGGCATCTAAATGAAACAATAATTGGTAATGGAATTAGTTAATGTTCAAAAGTAACAAAAATATCACCCATTAGTACTTTAGAAAAGTTTAAGATACTACAATAACCAAAGTTACCTGGTCACTGAAGTAGACTTCGTCTACTTGGTATTTAGACTTGATGACTTCTGGATTGGATTCTAATCCCAGAAAAATGATATCATTTCTAGACGGACGAGGGAAAAATAATATTGAGTTTCCGTTTGCTACTCTAATGGCTCCATAAAAATCTGGTTCTTCGACACCAAACGCCCAGTGAAAATACGATTCCTATGAACAGGAAAAGAAAAAATCACGGGGCAATCGCAGAATTTATTTGTGAATTAACAATTAAATGCTGTACTCTGTAGTCTGTACTCTGTACATACTATATAAATGCCTACATTACATTATTGTATTTTAGCACGCGCATACAGCGATACTTGCTTGGATCATAAGAGTATTTGTAAAAATTCAATTTATTTTGTGCTATACAGGATTAACACGATTTCACAAAGCAATGAAAAACTGATGTTGCAATACTTAGCATAGTCTGACGTGGAGTTAGTCCCGTCGTATTTACGCTTACGCTCATGGACACTATTGACACTACGTAACGTTTTACGTCGTACAGTTATCAAGCTTACATAATACGTAGGATGTAAAACGTAAAATAAATTCGTGTGTAATTTTGAAGTTGATGTTTGTTTCCATTCCAAGGGAGTTTATTGAAAATTTGTGTGGGTAACGTTGGACCGTTGGAGTATAATTTTAGGTAGACTCGCGTGCCACAAGCGACTTAAGGAGGGGTACATACGTTTATTTGCGCTAACTGAGGCTTTTTACAGGAAACATTTGACGGTAAATGGCAGCAATATTTGGAAAGACAAGGGTTCAATCCAGAGCACTTGGAAATTATAATTCGAAATATCGAAATTTTAATGCTAGTAATTTCAATTTTAAAGGCGTGGGGGAATACGTGTAGAATGAAGAAATTGATTTTTTAGACCCTCGTATACGATCAAAATTGTTAAAAGGACCTTCAAGTGCTCTTCAGAATTTTCTCCTCTTTTTTATGTACTCCTTCAAAAAATTTGAAACTTTTTAAAAATCGAGACCTCGTCGCACAAAGAATTTCCGGATCAAATATATGGGACATTATGAGACATAGATTAAAATCGTAGAAAATGGTATTTTAAAACACAGTGATAATGGGGCAATGAGAATATTTCCAATATGGAAGGTGTACACTCAACCTTAAAACCTGAACATTTTCTTTTACCCTTAAATTTTACGCATACGCCAGGAAAAGCTAACTAGGTATGTATCTTTATGCATCTACGTAAGGTTTATTAAAACAGAAAATGCATGAGTTGTAATTTTTTAAGAACCACATAATGTGAGAGGTTGTAATGTATATGTACAAAACAAAGGAATCCGTTTCATGGATTTACTTGCCTGTCTAAAAACCGGTTCAAAATCCGAGCATCCACGAAATTCCCTTTTGCCCCCTTGAAGAAGAATAATGGAACTTGGATGTAATGAATTTTTCCACAATTCTTCAACTAGTCGTCGCCTGTTCTGTGCCACTGACAATGGAGGAACATTGATATTTTTTATTTTACTTTCACCCTCGACGAATCTATTTCTAAAATTTTTTACACAAAATCAGTCACCAATAATTACGTCATTGATCATGAATTGTGTAAATCAAAGTGAGAGTAAAATAAATAGGCAAATAAACGAATGTTATGGATGAGGCAACTTGAGATTTTAATTTGTAGGTCGTATAGGTACCTTTTTGTCGTTGCCATGATGAAATAAATTTATGAAAATATTATTTCTGTTAAATCACTGAAAATTACAATCAACTTGTATTGCTGATTAATAATATTGTCCTATATGAATATTCAGTTTGATGTGTGATGCAGTTAGAATTCTAAAACCATTGCTTGATGCTTGATTTATATATACCATTTTAACTAGGCTAAATCAATATGTGCAAACAATTGCTATATAATTGGTATTACCCAAATAAGGACAACTCAAAACCAATATGTTCTTCACGAGTGCAAAATGCCAATGTTTCACATTTAAACATAATACTATTACAAACAGTAATATTGATAATATTGATACTAGTTTAAATTACCTATAGATACAATAATAATTATGTGTTAATTGATTTTGTAATGATATGAAACAGTACAATAATATTTGTTTTAATAATTTATAATGCCATTTACTAAAATCATATGTTTTTAGTTGACGTTATTATCACGTTGCAGTGACAACAGTGACAAGTAGTGAGTTACACTACTTTATGGTAATGCAGTATTAGTTGCAGAGTGCTGCTGACTATAACAAAAATAATTATTCATGGCTATTCAGAATTGTTTATCATACTAATAAAATTGTATCACTCAATTTGGCTGATCATGTAATTAATAATTTTAAATGCAATTGAATTACGTAATTTGTATTTGTAATTTGAAAAAAACAATTTACAGATGTAATTAAATTACAATTGTAATTTAAGGTCCCAATGTAATTTGTAATGTTTGTAATTACAGGCTGTTCTCTTCAAGAATGGACAGCTTAACATTTACGTTTTATGAATTTACATTCAGAAATGGGGAAAATATTGTCACCGGAAGTGGAAGGGGCTATGAAAGTTTTTTCCAGTACTCATACTCTAAAGCACTAACGTCTTTCAAGAATTCATGGTGTCCACTTAAATTGTATGATGGTGTCGTCGAGAATAATGTTCTACTCTATATATACATTCACCCAACACACCAACATGTATATATTGAGTTTCTCGTTAAACTAATGTTCTACTACTTTCACCCAGACATCAGGTTGTTGTGAGACGGTCCACACAGATAGAATATCAATGTCTATAAAGCATTTCGTATCGTAACCTAATATGTTTCAACGAACAATTAATTTTAATACGTTTATTAATATAATCTTTACTTAATTATAGCCGTCAAAATGGTTCATTTTTATTGTGTGTTTTTTATATATATTATGCTATGTACACAGCAAACAATGCAAATAACACAATGATATATGATGGAAACACGCTTCTCAAAACAATTTAAAATCTGCAAAACTTGCCAAGCCATTTAGGCAAAAATTACCAGTACACAACGTCGTAGGTACAGGTAAATGGTCATACATATACATACATACAACCCACCTATTAGAACTCAAAGAGAAAGTACATGTAAAATTAACAATATTTGAATGCATAGAAATTAAAATAAATAATTACGAAGGAATGAAGTCAAAGTATTAGTTAGACATTTAATTTATATTGTATGTTCCTTGTTAGAATATTTGTAATACTGCATTTAATTAATGAGGACGCTAGCAACATTGATTATACATTTTTTATTATTGAGCATACAATCTGTAACATTTGTTTTTAGATACTCATATTTCATGTATACACTTACATTGTTAGGTGCATATATCATTCCATCTATTACATATTACACAATAAGTCACTTTATAGGTTTTTGCAGGTTTGTGTTTGCCTCTTTCATAGATATTGCATCGTGGTTTCTCTTTAGGAACAATTAGTCAATTACTGAATAATCAATCAATCACTACATCACTCCACTCTAATACATAATATGGGGTATATACCTACATAGCAGTTGGTGGGCTAATACACACTGAGTGGAAAGTGGGAGTGAAATTGGTGGGCTAATAAGCATTAATTAAGTGGGTGGGAATTATATGGGCCTATTCAAACCAGTGTTCTATTTTTGTGGATAAAATTCGTTTCATCCATCCAGTGGATAAAATGGACAAAAGGGATGAAAAAACTTACCGGCGACAGCTTTGAAATCATGCTGTTTAACGAAATTGGATTTTTATCGAACAAGAATTAATTATTTGGGGGAATCCAATATTGTGCAGGATAATATATTTAAACGTCATTTCTAGGTGACATAATAATGCCAATAAAGTTTAGCCTATATTGAAATCAATACAAGGTAAGAGTATATAATCAAGCGTATATTTTATAAACCTTTTATTCTTAGCCTTGAAAGTGGACGAAAAATGGCTCATGGCCGTATCGAGAATTTCGCGTTTCCAATTTGCTAAAAAAGGACAAAAACTGGTATTTTGGCCAAGAGAGTCACAAATACTTAGTGTGTGTTTCAAAATTTTGGGAGTCAATTTCACCTTTTGCTACCCCTTCAATACATGGATGCAAAATTTTCGGTAGCGCGGTAGCAATGCTACATGGGTTTGCAGATTTAATAATAAAGCATGTGTACAATATAGATTTTCTTTGGTTGGAATGTATTTTCCTGAAGTATCGTGCTATCGTAATACAACAAAGCTTATATAATTAGAATCATTTTACTGAAACATAAAAATGATTACGTTTTAGGCTTGAAAAAAGGTTTTAATTCATATTTTAATGGTTCAGTAGAAAAAGTGCCCAAATGGGGGGATGGAAAATTTTGGGAAGCGTAGTAACAATGCTACCAGGGAAATTTGAAAATTTAGCTCCGCCCCGCAGGGGGCGGGGCTTCCCCAGGGAAATCCGGATTTTTCCCCGCCCCCTAAGGAGGCGGAGGCGAGGCTCCCCTGGGGAAATCGAAGAATTTGCCCCGCTCCCGCAGGGGGTGGGGCTCTCGCTACCGGGGAAATTTTGAAAATTCCATTCCTGCTGAATACAGCCTTGCATTGGCTTGCTTTTCAATGTTCTTACGTGTTAATAAAGGCGGTGTACGATTCATTGGTGTTCTTCAATTAAAAATTGAGTGCACTAGTAATTTTGAAAATGTTTAAAAGTTAAATATAAGTACTAACATTAAGTACTAGAGCGTCTACCCCAACCCGTAACCCTAGCGTTGGCCCAAATCTATGGGGTTAGGGTTGGATTCGGATCATGCCATTACCAAAGTCAATAGGTAAAAAAATCGGGTTGGGTTTGGTTGAGAAAGATTGTTTTCGGGTTGGAAAAATGTACAAAAGTTCAAATTCACACGATATTGTACTTAAATAAATAATTAAAACCAGTTTTTTGGATTACTTTCATGGAATAAAATACAAAAATAGTGTTTAAAATTGTATTATATGCATTTACTGTAAAGAGATCTTTAAATATGACAAAAAGGGACTTGGATTAGCATTTTCTATGATTTTAATTTTGCCCATTTTTTCCGGATGAAATTAATTTCAACCTATTTGCTATCCTAAATATGGGTCTGAACATGGATTCAAACTAAGAAAAGAGGAAAGTTGGTGGGATTTGGTGGACAAATTCCGACTAATTGTGAGTGAGTTGGTATGTTGGTAAGCTACATAATTTTACTTCACTGGGTTTACAAAGTTGGTGTGTTGGTGGGCCAGCACTACTGTAGGATTTCTAGCTTCCGTCCGCTATTTTTTGTAAGTTTTTCAAAAATTGTTTGAAAAACTATGTTAATTATGACTTGTTAAGCCATCAAACAAAACATATATCTTGGACATCATGTCACATTTATGCACAATAATACTGAACCGGATATTAGAAAAATACTGTCTCAATCGATTTAAAAATAGTTTTAATAAATGTTTAAAAAAATAGGAAACAGTATGAGGGGAAACAACCCGAAAAAGGCAAACACACCTACAACGTAGTTAAAATCTGCGAATTTAAGTTTTGCAAGAAAAGGATTGTTTTAAAGTAAACTGTCAGGGAAGAACAATCCTTAACTCGTAAAAACTGTCTTGTCAGACGTGAACTACAATAAATGCTGAGAGATGCATTTAGAATAACAATAACTATATACCATACATAATTTGGGGGTTGTCTCAGAATTATTAGAAATCATATTTGGTTTATTAAAATGACTTTGAAACAATATAATTTTTGTAAAAAGTCTGAGAAGCTTGAAATGTATATCATCAACTAAATCAGTAATGCAAACCCCACTTTTATGCATGATGTTCTAAATGAATCTATCGGCATATACCAGATATACCAGGGGATCAATTTAGAAGTTGTATAGAGCTTATGCATGGGTTTAATTAACAATAAACAATTAGTTAGCCCTGCCTCAAGATAGATGTAAAATATTCTGCAATAATAATCTTAATAATAATAATAAACCACTATTACGTGCGCTCAAATAACTTTGGCGAAAGACGAAAATCTGACAACATAATATTTGCTCACAATATGCTATCTTGAACAAATGTCCATTTCATGTGTGATTTTAAGTTCATTATTGGTTTTGTCTCCAAGATGATTAATCACAGTATAGACCACAATGCTGTATCTAACGGCAGGGCACTAGGGCATGTGCCCTAAGCGAAATACCAAGAAAGAAGGTTATTTTTCCAAAAAAAGCCATGAATCTCAAACATTTTCGAGTTCCGCGCAAATTTGATGCTTTTTAGGGCGTTTTTGTCTCAATTTAGCTTAATTTTTTCGCTCTCTGGGAGAAAATTGTCATTTCTATAACAATTTTGACCTTGGTGCCCCACCGAAACGAAATCCTAGATACGACCTTGATAGATCATATAGCTTGTTCCATTTGTAATGCCACTATAGCTTATACATGGACTAGACTTGTCCTTTAGTTAGCCCTATATCAGACAAGTCACATATATTTTGCAATAAACCAATATAAATGTAGTGTAGAACATCGTTTTGCGCATTTAATGAGCAGTGAAACAATGTGATTACATAACATTATGTGGGCTCAAAACGCGTTCCCAAAAAACGAAAAGCTGTCTTGAACAAATACTCATTTCTTGTCTATACCTTCAAATTCATTATTGAGTAAGAGCAAATAAGAAAAATAAATTCCTGAATTGATTTTCAAATCTTGGACAACCTGGTGGTGGATCTTGTTGAGGGTGGTATAGAAAAACACCAACTCCGCTCTTCACTCACCCCAAGTGGGGTGGGAGCATTGAAGTTTTTTCACTGGGTAGTGGGTATGCTACCATATAAGGTTATTTTGAGTCCTCTTTCTTGTGGTGTACTTATCGTTAGGTTGCCCATAAACTTACTGTTTTTGGCAAAAAATCTATTTTAAGGTTTCAACATTTTTTCAGGTTCTTAACTTCTGACCTTTGACCCCAAAGTAAGATGAGCCGCTAGTCCATCTACCATGTTGATATTTTCTAAAAAATATTGCATTCATGGTTGAAAACTGCGAAAGTAATTTAATACCAGTGAAAAAAAACGTCAATCACTCCCACCCCCACAAGGGGTGAGTGAAGAGCGGAGTTGATATATTTCCTATACCACCCTAAACAAGATCCAGGTTGTCCAAGATTTGTCAAGTTCAGTAAATTTATCTTATTCAATAATAGATTGCAAGGTAGACAAGAAATGGGCGTTTGTTCAAGACAGCGAACAAAATATTATTTGCCCATGCTTTTTAAGGGTGTGCGTTCAGAATGCAGGAGAATCTCCATGGTGTCTCATGAAGCCTGAAATCACTGATTAATTTTTTATTTTTAATACAACGCTAACTCTTGTTAGATTCGAGGTAAAAATACTCGAGTTTGGCCCGTTTTACAATAATGTACCCACAATAATTAAAATTGTTGGATTTTACCATAATTCACCCAAAACAAATGAAATTGTACAATTTAAATTTCATTTGCAGCTTTGGGCACCATGGCACCCTAGTAATTATGGTGCGACGTTAAGTGGTGCCCAAAATTAAAACAATACACTGCAATTACATGTATTCGCAGAATCACAATTCACAAACTCTACATTTACGGAATTCTTTGAACACTATTTTTAGTTTTTTGTTTGTTGGGTCATTTGTTTACATTATGCGGTACCAAGTAGTACCGCATTACTCAATGCAATGTTTGGGGAACAGTTCGGGGCTCGCTCGTGCTGAATGTTTGCGAAGCTCGTTAGAGAGTTCTTTACTCAGCATTAAGTTGGGCAATCCAATCACATTATATTTTATTATCAATGTGGTTTCTTTCAGAATACTCTTTATCTTTCTTGAGACAGGGCTAATTAAGGGCTTACATTAGTCAATCCATATAAGCCCTATAGCATAGTTGTCCCACACTAACTTAATATTAGAACTCGAAACACCTGAGGCGTCTCAAAAAGAAAATAGCCACATTGTATTATTAACAATGGGCTAATTGTTGTTTTTGTGAGGCCTAGGTTCCTAAGCTAGGTAGGTGAGTTCTAGGCTAGTGTGGGACAACATTACATCGAAAACTGATCCCGTGGTATTTTATATTATATCCATTGGCTCATCATAAACGACCTGCTGGCGTCGATCATGATGAGTTCCTTTATGAGACTGGCTTACAGCTAAGGCTGGCCAAGCTGCAGACGCAGAAGAATCCCCTGATAAAGCCCCAATAGAAGGTTGACGACGGGCAAACTGAACGTCATAATAAACATCGTCTATAGTATTTCCGTTAACCTAAATCAAAATTAATTTAACATTAAAGGAGTGTAATTTATTATATTAAAAAGAGTATCTAATTATTTAGTCATACCTCTTTGATAGCTTCTTCCGCTGATTCCACTTTTTCAAATGTCACAAATGCTTTTGAATTAACCAAAGTTATCTTTACGTTAGCAATTTTTCCAAATTTTCCAAAAAGGCTCTTCAAAATGTCTTCGTTTATATTATGTCCTTGAACAAATAAAGTTGGTCCTCTTTTGGGTTTGTTAGATTGAGCATTATTAGAAGAAGAATCACCAAAACCATCTTTAGCACCGGAAGAAAAGTTATTTCTATATGAGCCACCAGAAAAATTTGATCTTGGATTAGATCCATTTCTTCCTTGTGTACCATTGTGAGAGTAAGTTGACCCTGGTCGTGATTTACTGTATGAATATTCATTGTCCACTCGAGAGTCCTTTTCAGTATCAGAACGCTGTTCATTTCTTCCATTTTCATATTGTGGCGTGAAGGGTTCAAACTGTATGGCTTCAGAGTTAAAATTGGAATTATAACTTGGAGTCATTCCCCCGTGACCTTCACTTCTCCCGGTAGCAGTTATTTTACGCTCTAATATTCTCGAGCGCTTGAACGTCGTTTTTTCGACAATTGGTTTAGTAGGAAGTGATACCTTTCCAGATTGAATTAATTTTTTAGCCAGTTCTTTTGCGTCTTTTGGATCCAAAGGACGTTTTAATGGATTTATTTTTTCGGGCTCTGGCTTTGGTGCCTTCATATCTTGCAACGCCTTTTTCTTTAACAAAAAGCAACTATGAACTACTACTGATCGATTGATCGATATAACTACATTAATCGTTCATAAAATATGAATATAAATAAGTTGTTCAGTCTGTGAAAACAATAGACCACTTTGCAAATTGCAAGTGAGGAAAATGGGAGAACTTTAGAGTCATTTTTGGAGTAATATAATCAGTAATATCAGTTATGAGACAAAAACCTCAAAAATATGCAGCTGATTTTGCTCTCAAAAAAGATCCTGGCTCCTGTAAAGCTCCCCCGTTTTCTTCATTTGCAAAATGGTCTATATGTAGTTTAAAACTAATAACATACTTTCTTACGAAGCTTTTGATACTTTGCCTGCAGCATTAATTCTTCATCTGTAAGATTGGATGGGAAATGTAGATACACCATTATGGAATACTGGGAACAAATGGGTTTTTGATGAAGGAAGACACGGAGACTGAAAAATTGTATAGTAAAATATTAATAACCAGCAGAGAAAAATATCTTTAATTTTCCTTTTACTAATTTTATCAACACGATCAATTCTATATGAATTAAATAAATAGATTATTTGTTAAGACGGTGTAAAAATTGTCAAATGTAATGTAACCCTTCCAATTCGCCTACAATATTATAGTTGGTGGTTCTACTCTACTACTGACTACTACATATACTACTACTACTACATATACTAACAGTTAAAAATAATAGTAAAATAAAATGGTCAGTAGTATATTATTTATTTTATACATCATAGTAGCCTATTTCTGACTTTACAAGTTACAACTTATTGTGGGAAGTTAGATATTGATTGCTATATATTTTATTAGGTAAAGTATGTTGATTGTTAGTTAAGTACCTTTTCTAATAATATCAGATATCAAGTTAAGTTGCTGGAGATTTTAAATTGGAGATTAAATATTGCGTATTAGGCACGATCAAATTTGCACTACCTTGGTAATAAAATAGACAATAGACTTTTATAATAAACGATAATACACTTATTTTATTTTAAATTCTATTCTTGCTGTTCCATTGAGTCAGATGTTAGGTTTGAATCTGCAGCAGTCAATTCTCGCAAGCGGTAAGCCGAAAAATGGCGCGAAAAGTAGGCCTCAAAGTTTCATTTCTACAATTTGACTGAATTAAAAAGTAGATATGTATGGGACATGAGATGATAATGTAGACTTGTAACCCTGGTCGCCGTGTGTGTGTGAGTGGCAAATAAGTGGTATAGTGTGGTCCTGGACACTGCTGACTGTGTTGACTGTTGACTGTGCTGTACTTTCAGTCGGTTCACTGTTTTCTCTGGACATTTACAATATTGTAATATACACTTCAGTAATTATGACTATTAAATGTTTAACTACATGAGCTAATAATGTAGCCATATAATAATTTTGTTGTTTGTTTCCACTTTACGTAGTGAGAAATTCATCTTCCAAATAAATACATTACTTTTGCTACACAAACAGTAAATCAATTCGGACCTGAAAATTGTAATCCATCAACATACAAACGCATACTCGTACAGTCATATACAAAATACAATCTAAATAGACGTGCCCAAGTTCACTATTAACTGTACTAACAACTCAAAACGCTCCTCATTTCGCTTGCATTTGCATTCAGCATTATTATTGTAAGTTCAGTCTTTCATCAACCAACAGGTACTAACGCTCAAGATATCAAGATTACTATTAGTTTGTTCAAAAAAATGAATATAAAACTCATGCAACACTAAATATAATATATTGATATATATTGCTTTGATATATTTGACATATTTTGATTTTCAGAATGGCCAACATAAATAATACCCCCACAGGAGGTGGAGGTGATACTGCGATTAATTCGCCCGATGCAGACGAAGTAGAGAGGTAATCATGATTTAAAATTAATGTGATGGATTAAAATTTAATATGAATTAAAATGCAGACTCTAATTATTTTGTGCTAACATGATTTTTGATCAATAAAAACTTGCAAATCACAAAATGTTAAAATAGCAAACTAGCACTAGCACGAAAAATTCCCAATTTAGGTACATTTTGTTGCACCGATTTAATTAAAAACTATCAAAATTTAATACGGTACCTACCGGAGTACCAGTCACCATTTGGTTCCCAAAAAATGTCACTTAGCATAAAAAAATCTTGATATTTACAATTTTAATACATTTGAATAAAAACAGAATTAATTCAATACCATATCATTTTAGGGTAATTACGACTAATTTAAACTAAATCATTAGTGAAGTGCATTAATGATATTATATTTATAGTATGGCTAGGGCTACAATTGAATCAAGTCCAAATTGAAATTAAAATGACCACATTCTACATTGTCGCTCATTAACTACTGGAGTTATTTTACAGTCAAAGTGCTTACATGTTTTTTAATTGTCGTATAGCACAAATAAACATCTATGGAATCTTCTAATGGGGGATAGTCTTTTGGCCAATGAAGATGTTGTACACGAAGAATTGAAGCGGAACTGTAATAAAATACTAAGTGTATTGACGTTTTATCCTCGTCGACATCCCAACACAACTGAAGATGTCAACTTAACTGGTAATGTCACTTCAAGTGAAACAGAAAAGATTGCCACCTCTCTTGGAGGTTCTGGAGAAGGCAATAAAAGTGACAAACCAAGCTCTGCGTCAAATAAGGAAGCTGAAAAGAAATTGCGAGCTCGGCTAACTAAAAAATTGGTAAATTAATATTACCCTATTAGATTGATACTCATAATATTGGATAATGAATAGCAATCTTATTTACTAGTTATTGGACAATTCTTTTGGTATTGCAGGATGTTGAAGAATCAATTGCATGGGAAATATTTTGCTCGTTTATGATGTTTGAATACAAAGGAAAAGCTACCAATTATAGTAAAATAATGGAAACAGAGTTGTACGTGGTTTCTTTTCTTAAAGACATCTGGTCGTTTTATATGAGAGAAAGATTATGTCTTATTTATTGCTCTCAAATCATATTGGCAGAAGCGATGAATACCAAAAATAAATATCAAGTAAATACTTTATTCCCATTAATATTGTAAAACGCTAAGCTATTTAAATGGTTTGATTTTAAACCTTAGTAATAATGCTATTTATTGCTGTATTTAGGAAATTTTCACAGCATTTGTGCAGTCTAGTTCTTTGGAGAGTTGGGTAAAGTGGTTATGTACATCATTTGAGGAAGTGCAAGATGAGGAAGAAGTAATAGCACTGCTGCACACTCTCTCGATACTGCTGTTTCATTACAGTGATCAAGATAAGGTCATACCATCGTTTGTGGAGTACTACAAACCCCTAGCTAGACATTATAAATCCCAGGATATTTTACAAGCCGAGGCAGTGCTTTACTACTGTGTTGTACAGTGCGGTGATCCTAAAAGCGAGTATCATAATACTTGCATTGAAGCATTTGTGGAATTGCAACTTAATACACGCATGCTGCGTAATCCTTACACTTTGGGAGCTCTAATTAGTTGTCTTATGCTACGCTTTCCTGACAACGATGTAGTGAAGGCTAGAATTAAAGAAGTCGAATTTGCAGATAGATACGTTCGATCGTTAATTGATTTAGTGGTTGAATACAACAAAAACAGCTTTAAAAATGTAAGTGAAATGATAAATTAAAAAATTAAAGTTGTTTGATTGAATTCTTACTAATGTAATTAATCAAACTCTTTATACATCCCTCAATAGAAGCATGGATTGTCGGCGATGATTACAAGATGTGTGTACAACAGTGTCGACATCATTCTAAGACTGCTTGTCAAAGAGAATTTTGGTACTGCACTCGATTGGTACCTGCTTTTGTCTCATCTTCTTCGTGATGTAAGTTTTTCATTTCAGAAATAACAAAGTTTCATTTATGATTTCACAAACGTTTTAGTGGTGGTATGATTTAATTTATTTAGACCGATATGGCTGAAGAATTTTTAAATGGAAACAGTACAGATATTGTAAATTTGTATCTTGAAGCGTTGATTCAATTTCCAGTGGAGATTTCTCCAATACTAGCAATTTGGGGTTCTATATGCGAAGCTGTTTCAGAAGCTAGCACATGCACAGCTGTAAGCACAAAACTACTGCATTGTACTTTTGTACTTTATTAATCGTTACTTGAAGAATTTTTTGTGATTCAGGTTTTGGCTAAGCTTACGGAAATTAAATACATTGCCGAAATATTTGACAAAGTGGATCCCTGTGATATGAGATTTCATTCAGACAATGATCGATTATTGTTGGAAAGACGTACTATAGCTGGCGTTCTTGTTAAGTCAGGAACTGTTGGTACTTTAATTGAAGAAAGCTCACCTGCAATCATTTGTTGGATTTTGCAAAATCCTTGTACAACAACAACAGTGTGGGACATTATTTATGAAGAAATAATTATTCCAGCGTTAAAAATCATGAAAGAAGGCGGTCCAGTAACAGATATCACGTCTGAAGTCGAGTATAACATTCTTCCATCGAGACAGAAATATCTTATTCTGGACACGGCTGAGTTTTTGATAACATTCGGTCGAGCATCAAGAGCAATACCTCCCCATTTGTTTGAATTGTATCGTCCTGTTTGTTTCATTTTGTCAGTGTAAGGGAAATATTAATCTAATATCAAATAATATTCTAAGGGGCAATAATAATATAATGAATACGAAAGATTTGTATAATATTAAATATTTTGTCAAAAGGTTGATTCGAGACTCTAAAAATCCAGCTACTAAAGCAGACTTTGCGGGCCTGCTTCTCAGATTAGTGGATGCAGGTTGCAAATTTAATGAATCATTATTTTCTGAATTTCTAACTGGAATTTGGCCAAGTCAATCTGAGCCGAATGTATGTGCGGATCTTGTGATTGGATATGAAAGTGTGATGGATAGCAATTACGCTCTTTCATTGGGACTTCTTACTGCCACTCTTGGAATGGTTAAGGTACAACTGAGTAATTCCTATTCTCGTATTATTGGCAACTAAATGTAAATCTGAGATATGTTTGTAATGAATTTTTCAAATATGTGCAGGAAAATGACGTACAACAAACACCATTTTCTGATTCAATGAAAGGATTTTTCACTCAATCAGTCTTATTTATTGTGGAAAATATTTTTCCTGCCTATAGATGGGTTACGGCAACGGAAAGTTCGAAAAATAAAATAATAGCATTATGCCTTAGAATTCAACATGTCTTGTTTCTTCTCAAAGGTTCAATTTGGAATACATTGAAAACCCATTGTATAAATGTACTTATACGCAAAAATAGCGCTTTAGTCGTTATACTTGGAAAAGGTCAGTCCTTTATCATACAAAACGTTTAATTTAATATAAATAGAGTTGTGCTTATATAATTATAATTGTGAGTTTTAATCATATAAGTTATTCCTAGAAATCGTCTTTTGTCGTTTCTTAAATTACTTAATTAGTGGTATATTCATTGTTTTGAAGATGAGGAATTGTTTCAAGATAGCATCGTGAAGCCATCGAAAGATAACGAAAAGCTTCCTGAGCTGATTCATTACTGTTTGTCACTTCTTTTGCAAATGGTCAATTATGACAAATCTGTTATAAAGGTGAGAAAAGCAAGTAACAAAATTGAATAATATAGATAACAAATGTACAATCACTAATTTGATATTTATGTAGAGGCTGGACACTGTTTTAAGCATGACTCTTCCTCAAAAAGTAGCCAGATTTTCTAGGCATAGACTGAATACTAAAATTCCAACCTTGGCAATACATTTGTTGGGAAAAATTGCTCAGGAAATCAATTTATCTCTTTTGGCCTCATTTGGAAATGAAAGTGATTCATTTCGTGACATTCTCATGCAGCGACTTGAATTTAAGTCTGAAGATATTCATCTCAAAGTAAGGTTCTACTTTCCCTTAGTAAATGATTTTTAGTCTATTGTATTTACTTGGAAGTAACAAATTATATTTTTTGCTACAGATTGCCATTTTGGACTTCCTAAATATTTGTGTTCACATGCAAAATGGTCTCATTGAACATTTTCTTCTAGATGAAAACCTAGTGGAAAGGCTTTTGGAACTTGTTAATGAAACTGTACGACATTTTTATATTTGCACATAAATTATAATCAATAAAAGCGTGACCATAACATGGTAGTGCTAAACTAACATAGCAAAGAGAATTAAACTTTTTGAAATGCACTTGCTGAATTGAAACAAGTGGCTAATACTTTGCTTCCAATAACTAAAATGTTTTAATTTTTGAACAGGATGAAGACATCCAAATTGCATCTCTTGCTTTCGTTCGAGCCCTGTTTCGAAATGGTGCTTTGGTCATTAAACGAGTTAAACGTATTTGGGCAATGATCTCTGAACCAATTAAGCATTTACACAGGTTAGATTTTGTCTAAGTACAATGTATTGTATGCATATCAGTAAGTCAAACATTTCAAAATCAAATATTCCTTATTTTGCAGCAACAGTAACATAAAAATAGCAACAATGACTTTCAACATTTACGCTTTCGAAATTTACAACAATGGACTTACAGATGGAAATTTTAGTCGTGAACTAAGTTTAGTGCTCCAAAAGCCGAATATGCAGAAGATAATCAATGTAATCAATTCTCATAATTTCTTATCCTTTTTATTTCAATTGGCGTGAGACTCATTTGCATGTCCTAATATTATAAAAAGTCTCATTTCCTGAGTCCCAAACATTGAATTATTAGAATGTGGGTAAATTAACAAAGAGCAAAATGTGGCAGTAAACTTGTAATATTAATTGGCTCTGACGTGATTTAGCTTTCGATGGGGATTGAAGAAAGTGATGACACGTTGAAATGTTTGGCAGCTTTTAAACATTTGTTGGTTATAATATTCTCAAAACCTGAAGTTTCGTCACAAATGCCTAGAGAAACCAAGGCTATGCTAATGAAAGAAGTGTACGATAAATTTTGGAAGTTGAACGATGAAACTGAAGCATCTGAAAAGAGATTGGTGTTGTTATCCGAATTGATGTTCCAAGTGTGCCCAACTGAAGATCAACAGTTTCTAGAAGATTTGGCATCTAAAATGGCTTCCTCGTTTCATAGCAATCTCGTTACTGTGCAAATATCTTTGCTGTCCGTAGTCAATTCGTGTGTGAAGCATAGCAAAGATGAAATTAATATTTGCACAGTGGATAACCTGATCAAAGTAATTTCAGGGATATTCTTCAAGTCCGATCATGTTTTTCAGTCTAGTGAAGCCGAAAGAGTCTTTCCCTTGTTGTCTGTTGCTGCGTCTACTGTGTCCACTTTAATTAGTTCGGATCGTTGTGTTAATGTGGATCGAGTTTACCAGCGTCATCACCTGGCATCTTCCATTGCTCATACTGCCTATATGGGCATTACTGTAAGTTTGACAAGTTTGAGTTTAATCATAACTTGAAATAATCTAATGCGACTGTGGGGGCAAGAATAAAACTGTCGCCTTACATTTTGGTGGAATTTTTTGTATTTTACAGAAAGAAGTTGGAGTTCAAGTGGTAGCTGAATGTCTGAATGCGTTGATACGAATGACGATGAGACCAGAGACATGTCGTATGGTTCAATATTGCGGCTTAGTCAAAGCTCTGTGGTTACCAATGTCTAAGTTCGGAGACGACGAAGCAAAACAGTCGGATAAAGCAAATGCTTGGCAGAAAATTTATTCTCTGTGTATTTACCTGAATACGTGCTTGCTGTCCACACAAAAGTTTTACTATTTAGAAGATTGTCTCAACTTTTGGAGCATTAATGGTCTGTGCTTAACCTCAAAGTTGTGGGGATTGTCCGAATTGATGAATCGCTCTCCACTGACCAACCCAGAGAAGAACTTTAAAGATCTTAAAGATCTCTTGATGTTTGATGTATTCGTTCTTAACTTTATATCCACTATATCGCCTTACTTAGAGACGTGGAAGAAAATTCAAAAATGTGACGTCAACCAAATCATTGTAAGCCATTAGTCCATGTATTCCTTTTACTTTGATAGGCAGCTAGATATGCCTGATTTTAATTCATTAGAAATTTTCATATAAAACTGCTTGGATTTACAGGAAGGTGTTTTCGTAACTCTGCGTACTACTGTTGGACTTCTTTCGCAACCCAATCATCTAATGTTGCTCATTAGTAAAACAAAGTCTCAGCCCAATTTTGATTTCAAGTTGACACCGCAACTTTTAGAAGTTCAAACAAAGTACGTTTCACTTCTTACATTCCAAATGACATTATGTCAGTATCTGCCAGGTATAGCGTAGATCAATGCGGTTTAGTGAACATAATTTATTTTATTGATATGAAGGCTTTGGGACGTGATGGCTCTGGGCGTGCACATATTCTGTCGATTGAGGTTGAAAAGTTTGGATTACGTAGATATGGAACAGCTGCATGCCACAATGTACTCCGTCGGCCAACTGTGTGTAAAAGCTTTAACAAAAGGAGACAGACGCTCACATCCGTCTATCAACGTTACTCAAAGAATCATTACAACTTTGGAAAAATCCATGAGTATTTTGTATTTTATTAATCAATATCTCCGTAAACATTCAGAAGATATGAGTGCAGAATCGAACGAAATGGACACAAATGAAATTAAACCCCAGCCACTTGCTTTGCGACGGAAAATGGCAGCTGAAGTTGTAAGTTTCAATTACAACGGATTTGGAAATAACAGTTCAATTTTAGTGTTACTTATTTTTCTTCATTATTTCTAATATTATTGGTCTTTACGAATATTTCAGGCTATGCTTTGTGACAGTGTTAGAAGATTATCGATTCCGAAATCAGAGTTTTTGTCATTGTTGTGTGCCAGTGTGGAAACCCCGTTTAAGTAAGACATTAATTATAAAATGAGTGAATTACAGATAATATCAACTGTGTGTCATGACAATCCTTTATTGTAAAATATTTTATGGAACCACATTTTGTTTTTCAGGATAAACGGAGAATTGCTCGTGCATTGAGTTGTCACGTCAGCACTTCACCATATTTATATTTTTTCCATTTTTCTAAATTTTTTTCAATTATTGTACTTTATTTTGGTAATTACTTAGATGGTAATTACAATATATCAGTATGTATATGCATATCATTAATTTTCGTATATTAAATATAAATAGGGCGTATAGGTCATCTCACGTTGGCTATCAGTATTGAAATGTTATCATCATCGAAAGGAAATCACCCACGAAAAGCAATTTAAAAAAAATCAATTATTGTCTTTTTCAAATGAACAAATACCTCATTTTCTTTCCTTAAAGCCTCTAAACCTCTAATAAACACCGGCTTCTAAAAAAGTCCAGGGTAAATTTCAAATTCACTGCTAAACTGCAAGGCCTCTAATTCCAATCATCTATTGCATTGAACGCTATGCTCAATACCACAAGAGGTAAACGTCGGTGGAAAAAAATTCTGCAAAATGTATTACATAATTTCGTAATTCTAATAAACCGATATTATTAGGGTTAACACGGTAAATCAACAAGCAAAAACGCATTGTTTTGCGTACAAGACACTTGTGTACACATTTGTTTCCGTAAAATACAAGATAGTTTTCCACACATTATATAGTTTGAGTAAAATACAAGATACTTTCCGAAACATTTGTTTTCGTAAGATGGAAAAAAGCAAATGTAGTTTTATTGAAATCTTGATCTCGAGATGCAATATACTTTTTATCTATTGGTTTTCGTAATATATTAGACGCAAAATGCTTATATTAGTTGCAAATTACAAGCATCTTTCCCATCCTTGCTAGTAACCAACGTGGGACACATAGAATAACTACGCTACTAGTAGTAGACGTAAAATTAAAAGAAATACACAATGAAAGATACAAAGTGACATAAAGATAAAAAAAATTATGCATATTTTATGTTTTTATGAAGTCAACTTCAGTGTAAAAGACGAAAGAGAGTTAAGCCATCGAATATGAATAATTTTTATGTATTATCACACGACTGGCAGAATAAATACTGCATTTAAATACAAGTAAAAGATGAAGACATACATCACGAAGGAAACGAAAATCCCTATGCAAAATCAGAATTTTACAATTATCATATAGATTTTTGTGGTTTTATGAAGTTAACTTCAGTAGAAAAGGTAAAGGATACTTAAACCATAGAATAATAATAATTGTATGTACCGATATTGTCAGATTATCATACGACTTTTACAATAAAATTATATGGTATTTAAATACAAGGGTATAAAGTTAGAGAAACTCATTAAAGTCATAATACAAGTTTAAGTTTATGGAACACTTAAATGCTACATTTGAGAATTGTCATTTTGATATTAAATTTATATGAAATCAGCACGGGGCTATGCAAATATGTCGAACTACTTATAGTTGAATTTGGATTTATTGTCATTAATATACATCAATATTATTTTTGATTGTTCTTCCGTAATATCAATATGTACAACATCACCACTCCCGAACTTGAGTTCATATCATCTCTGAAAGAAATTTCGTGAGGAGGGAAAGAGTTGGATGGTCGGAAAGTACTGTTGAATTCAGCGTCGCATCCTTTCCTAAAATCAACTGCAATTTATTTTTCATTTCAACAGTCATAAGAGAGTCCATCCCCATTTCTGTAAAGTGTTGATTCTCTTCGACATTTTCAGAACCGCTTAATTTCAAAACTTGTCTCACAAGTAGTTCTATTTGCGCTTGTATGTAAATTGTCTTTTCATCAGTTCCCAAAGACTTGATATTTTTCCAAAACGTTTCTGAATCTATTGTAGCAAAGTTCTCGGAGTTACTGCCAGACGCATCATCGCAAGCCTGAGAAATTTCCTCCATATAATTGGCGCTGTGTGGGTAAACAGCTCGGAAGCCCCCAGCGTCCAGTTCCACTACGGCAGTTCTAACATACTGAGAGGTCAAAAAAACCTTCAACGCTGCAATACCTTGGGATGCTGAAAAGAAAATAACTTTCTGAAAAATGAGATGATTATTTTGACGAGATTAAATTACATGCCCCTTTTCACACTGTTAGAAATTAGTGTCATGAAAAATCCGTTTTTAAACTTATTAACCTTACATTTACAAATTGACCTCTACAATGAAACTTACGCGAGAACGGTTTAACTCCAAATGACCCTTCAGTTCCCACGGTTGATTTTGCTGCTGCTCCCACATCTGAAAATTAAGTTCATAAGCAATAACTGTAGTTTTCAAGATGCAAACTTACTTGACAGAATTTGCTTTAGTTACTTCACTTTTTAATATTAATGTTAAGAACTTCTCATTCTCACCTGACCAAGCACCCCAATTCACGCTGGAACCTACAAGTCCACTAGCATTTCGACAATGCGCCAAAGAATCCAAAAACGAATTCGCCGATGCATGATTACTTTGACCTACACAATTATTGAAAAATAGAATGACGGATTTTTTATTATACACAGTGATAACAGTGTAAACGAATGTCACATATTAGACAAGTTGCGCAAATAGTGACATTACACTAAATTCTTACATTAGCACTGCAGACTGCACAATGCGTCTGCGCAA
>JAQFYB010001822.1:0-29093 GCA_034694085.1 Pogonognathellus longicornis
CGTGCAAATACAATTTACAAAAGAAGTTCCAAGAATAAAGATAACCATTTTTTAATCAACCACAACTTTGCTATTAATATGCATAAACACGTAATCTCTGTGTGTTTGTAGTTTGTTCATATGTACAACAAGTCTTCACATTGAGACACACAATTTAATACCAGTTTCTAGCTCAATTTCAAGTAAACCCGTATTTTCTACGGTAGCATTTACAAACAAAAAGAGTAACAAATACTAAAATTTTCTTTAATCTTCTCGCTCAAAGGCATGAATCTGTCTCTATTGGAATACGAACACATATATAATATCAGAAATTCTGTATCATGCATTCAAGTATTTACAATTACCTTTCTCCAGATACTAGAAAGTATCAATTTTCTTTTCCTTTTCTGTCATTCATCTTCTGCCATTTCTTCTAACTGGTAATTGATATTGGGACATTTGAAGCAGTGTGATGGAAAAAGTATAAAACCGCAATCTTAGAAGATAAATGTGGCCATTAGTGAGTTGTTCCTTGCCTTCCTCTGATAAACTCAGTTTTTATTTTTCGGTTTACATTTCATAATTTTTCCTTTTTGACTAAAAATTTTGCAGGAAATTGGGGCAAGATGAACAAGTATCGCAGCGGAAGGTCGAGGACGCCTCTAATCATGAGGATTACCAAACCCAAAATTGTAAGTTTCCGAAATATTTTTTTTTCTCATACCAAATAATTCCGCTAGTACTGCCCTTTCTCTAATAACCTAATGATGACTAGTTTGTAAATACATGTTCATATAGATATTGAATGAGTGGTAATTTATTATTTGTATTGAAACATTTAAAATACACCTTAACTATTTTTAATTTTAAGGTCTTGATGATGTTCCTGATGGTCTTTTGGGATATCAAACAAGGGACTCAAGCTAGTTCCAATACCCTTAACAATCTTCGACTACGAGCAGCCCGTTCTCAAAACGAAGTTATGAACATGATTGAACAAAGTCCAGCAGGGTCACCCCCTCTTGCATTAGTACTGGACGACACGGCTATAGAACCTTATGTGGGAAATGCCCAGGTAAGGGAAATTAGCGAACCGAGAAAGAAAAAGCAGGATTGTGGACCTCCGAACATAGGTATGTATATAAATGTATTTATAGTTGTATGCTGTTAAAAACTAAATGATTGAAAGTGTCTGAACCATCAATGTTAATTTGTTAGTGTAAAAATTTTAATTATAAAAACATTGTAAAGCTTCTCGCGGATTTATGGGCCCAACGCTAAAGCGATCGTACTTTGCATACACTCCGGAGGAAGTTGAAGAAAAGGTGCTCGAAGAAAGAATGCGTCGCAAAAGAGAGGTAAAAAGAAATGAAATATCCGAAAGTTCTTTGCCGTGGACTTGCGAAACTCAGTATGAATGGAAAGACATGGGTGCGGAACATTATCCAAGATTTGTTAGAACTGCAGAATGCAAAGCTCGACTTTGCTTTAACGGTTTCTTTCGATGTCGTCCTCGTCGCTACAAAACTAAAATTTTGAAACGACTCTCTGGAGCTGACACAAATTCTTGTGAAGAGGATGATGTGTCCCTCCCAGAAACTTTACGCTCTTCTTACCGAATGATTACAGTCACAATCAATTTGTGCTGTGATTGCACTGGAAGAATTCCAGGGGCTGCGGAAGTCTAATTATTAAATAGTAAGTGTTATGTAATACTGGATAATTTAAGAGCAGTAGAATCATAGGAAAAAATCATAAAAATTGAATGTACAACAATGTACAAAGTAGTCGAAATGTAGCAACTCTCGTTATCCTCTTGTCGTGAAAAGAGTAAGAATCACACACAAATATCATAACTTAGATTTCCTATTTTTTATTTACTTAATAAGTATTTCCTCCTTTGAGCTTCTTATTAGCTTAACACAAATATCCTCATCGTAATGTAATGCAGTGAATACAAAACAAATTCTTTGAATTTTAGAATTAGTAGACATAGTAGCTATTGATCTACTACTTCTACAGACACTAGCCCAGATGGTTGACATGATTGAAACGTTTAATCATAATATGGCAAAGAAAAATTGTAATAAGTATAAATAGCAAACCAGTAACCAGCTATTACTTAATTTAGCAAAGTCTGTGTAAAATTCAATTTGTATGCAGTACCTATCTGTGGAAAAAATTACTTACCTACCTAGTCTATTTAGTGCTTTTAATCGGTAATAACTTTCCATATGGATTTTGTAGTTTTCATGAACTGTCATTTATTTGACTCACCATAAAACATCTTTCACAACACACATTCTGTACATTATTAATATCCTACAATCCTACTCACATACCTTTGTTCTCATACATTTAGTACATATACTAATTTACAACTATAACATTTAATCGAAAATAACAGCTAAGTAATGTACTTGGTAGATTGCCGTAATATTTTAATCTCTTCGTACATAGTACATGCACAGTTAAAATTTACCTAGGTTAACATAGGTACTCTTGGTTTTCTTAATAATTAAATACTCTAGCAATGCACATCTTGACATTACTATATATATTCAATAGACTTGCAGGGAGGATAATAATATGTGACTTTGTATGAACAAAATGAAAAATATTAACAGCTAATTGTAAATCTTCCGTAGGTACAAGATTATATTTAATGTTTTGAGTTTTGTTGGTGGGTACAATTGCATCATTTGCTTACACTATAGGTACTTAAACTATTACTATGAACAGATTATTATGCCTAATCGCATTGTGAAAAATTATTCACATATTTTCAGTTTTCAATTACACATTTTTAGAGTTGAGTCGTGAAGGTCTCATAAGGTATACATTACATACACAAGGTATACTCATTGTTACGTAGAATTTTTATTTATTTTCTGTTCTTGAAGTTAACTCTATTACATTGTATCTTGTATCATTATCTTGAGTTGATTTCTAACTTATGTGTACTTTTGTACATAGAATATAAACATGCATAACACAAACATTCCCTTAACTGATTTAAGTAATTCCAATTGGTACATATTTTTTGTCGAAAATACATTGATCTCAGGGAGAGGGATTATCTATTTCCGAGTTGTAATTTATCACCTACCTAATTTTAAAAATTAGCCTATGCTTTTTAAAACTACAAACCTGCATTTTAGCCTGAAATGATATTAATTTAACAGAAGTAATTATTATGAATGTAACTAACATCTAGGTATCTATAAAGAATTTTTCGGGCCTTCTTTAACCACGACCGCCCTTCAGTACCATTAATACTCAATACACTTTTTGGTTAACTTACTATTTAGTAATCAATGTTTTTTAATTTATTTTATGTAAGCCAGACTTACATTTAGTAATTAGTGAGATAAAAAAGAACTAAACTGTATTTTTGTGAGTATATTGAATGTGGGCATCTTAACAATAACATGGTTCTTGATAATGATGGTTTACTATATTCCTTAATTATTAACCTATTTCCTAAAATGAGAACTTCATTTCTGAATTGCTTTAACTTGTCCTCTTATTAGAAACGCATCGAGTAATGGTAGTATTAGGGTAGGGACCTACGTAAATCTCCACATTTACATTTAATCGTAATATTATGAGTATCCAGTTTTGTGTCATGTATATGAAACATGAAATTAGGCTAGAAGCCCCTAATTAGTACGTACGCTAATGATTCAAGTCATAAAGCATGTAAGTGTATTTACATAACTACTATTGTAATATAGCCAATGAGTAAGGTACATTATTGTAACTGTCATTCGTAGATGTTTGTGTAATTAGTAGGGTCTGAATTGACAAAATGTAACAATACTCATTATCGAATACGATACATGTTAGATGTTAGACTTGCAAAACAAAACGAACTAAAAATAATAAAATATATCAATTTGAAATGCATTGAATGAGAACATTCCATGAATATTGAAACACATCGCTCGTTAAAGCTAGAAGGTACATTTTAACCGCTATTACTAATGTCAGAGTAATGTTTTACCTCATAAATACATACAATCTATGAATGTTAGTTAAACTAACGTATTATTTTGTCCTTTTCATGTTCGAGAGATAGCGTATACTGTAAATATTAGATCTACTGGGTAACATAACTGGTGATAATTATGATAGTGTACATAACAGCGCACAAATGAAGTGTAAGTACACTAGTATAAGTTGATAAAATAAGTTAATTACTTAATTGATTAATAATTAGTTACCAAATGTTACTATACATAAGTACAAGAACACAAACACATGGTTAATTTTAATTTGCGTTGTATAAAACCATGATTGATACATGCACATTTAAATTACAGTAATTAACAGATATTATGACATGAATTATTATTAGTATAAATTTTATTGCACAATGTAAAATGAAAACGAGCAACAAAAATAAACGCAATATAAAATGCAATGCAAATAAAATACCTTCAGATTTGCAATAGAATTGCATCAGAACTTATTCTTGTATAATAATAATATGCTAGCTACATTACAACAAAATAATCTAAGTCTCTGTACAATTAAATATTATACATGTATGTACAGGAAATCATTGCATACAGATTCATTGTAAAGTAACACACTTCTTTTAACAAATAATTAGTCTTATAATTTGAATAAATAGTAGCATAAGTACCTAAAAGTACAAATTAATTAGAAAATAATAATTAACCATCTTGTTGCCTCCTGGGACGCTTATTAAATCTCTTATTTGGTCGATTGCTCGAAATTTCACAATCACAGCCACTTCGAACTCTAATTTTCTCAAGTTTCCCATGGATTCGATCTCTTTGGTGTTTGATTTCCCCTTCTTTAGGTAAAACCCAAGCGTATACGTATGAATACTGTTGGACACATCGGGAAAGTGGAGTGTATTGTCTGTCGAGAAATTCGCACGTTTGGTTTACAGAAGCACAAGATACTTCGGAAAAACGTTGCACATTATTTTCATCACGATGCAGATGCACAATTTCACCTGTGAGATCAATTTAACATACTTGTAAGTAAAATGAAGATTTATTGTAAGCGAGTGGGTTGGAAAAATTCTTAACAAAACTAACCATGATCTTGAAATAGTAACTGAAAAAGGCTAATCCTAAAAATACTAAAAAATAAATCATGCAAAACTCACCATGTTGATTTATGCCTGAGATAGGTGCAATTGTTTCAACCACAACGGGACAACACTTTTTGGGTTTGGTAACGGCTGCATTTTCATTTTCTTCCCGGTATCTCCTCTGCTGAAATGGGATGTTATCTTCCAAATATTGTAATTGTATTGTATCCATCTTCTTTCTCCGATTATTTCCTTTACGCCATTTTTTTCTGAACAGATAGCAATATAATTAGTGAGTGAATGATTAAGTCAGATTCAATGAAATTCATTATTTTTCATGTGTATGTAGTGTGATTGAGATTTTGTATTATTATTACCTTCCCATCCCTTGCTCCGCGTTACGGTTCTTATTGAATTCTCTATTAATGCGATTCTTCAATGTAAAACGTTCTATACCTCCTCCTTCATATGCAGAAGCGACAACAACCAATTCCATAAGTATCATCTAATAAAAGAAACAAAAATTCATAAAATCAATATAATATTATATATACTGCTTACTAAATTCCCCCCCCCCCCCAGAAATTCATACTGTATACTACATTACAGATAAGGTCCTGAAAACCCAGTAAACCATTCAAAGCCACAATAAGGTTGTCTGTTTCAGAGTATGTTTTATTGATTTATATATTGATATATTTATTTTATTTATGTTCATATCAGGTATAACAAAGGAGGATTTGATTTCCATATTTCCATTTTTTTTCAAATTCATATGATATTGTCATTTTCATTGTAGTAAGTGAATACATACACTTTCAGTACATACTTACGCTATAAAGACTACATTATACTACATAAGGCGAGATTAGGATATTACTGGATAGAACCCATAAACACAGCCCTTGTTGAAGACCTAAATCACTTGAAAGTCCTCCTTGACCATGTTCATATCAACCACTTGTACGTCTGTTCCACACTCGTCCTTACAACAATGAATGTCAACGTAAGACTCAACCAGACTACAACAAATCTGTCATTTACCTAATACCACTACTAGTATAAAAGTATTATGCTACAACTGACTATATATCCGACGCTTACAGCAACAAACTCTTACTTTTACACTACAATACCCAAGTATCAAAACAAAATTAAATATTCAATTATAATTTGGCAAAAGCCAGGAAGTTGTCGGTACTTGCTTAAATACACAAAAACAATTTGCTCTTATTCCAATTATTTAACTCCAATTAAATAGACATTCCATATTATGGTACCAATAGTAAACAAATAGTACAATTGGAACAAATGAATGAAATGAATAAGGAAAATTCAGGGGACAAACTTGCGACTGATGACCCTATATACCACTATTGGGTGTCTACATGCAGTTTAGTTTACCGAAAAATTGATTGTTATGATAATTGTAATGCGTGCACATGTCTACTACACAAAATGCACAGTTTGCGTCAAAACACACGAAGAATGCTGTGACTGTGACACATAGCAATTATCATTTTGAGTTAACCCAGACATAGACAGCCATAGTCATAACATTCTTGTCGCATAACTCTCTGTATCACTGGATGCATGGGTGCAATATTTTACTATACTTTAACTACATAGTATTGGAGAATTTTTATCACCTGCCTATGATAATAATAATAGTAAGTGTACTTTCATATTCATTCTTCACAGTAAAAGTGACACGGTATAAATACAAGCTATGCTCTACTGTCAGAGTGTACACACTGGAACAACTCTGCTGGTAAACTTAAGCTTATCGAAAGTGTTTGTTTATTTTGCACTGTTAGCGAACACAAACGTGAGAGGATTGACTACATGAGTGGTGCAGCACATACACAACAACGGAGCTCACAAAAACATTGCACATAGACAAGTCAATCGTTGTAGTAACTTAACTTAGTTAGGTGCTTTGCTTACACACTTTATATACGAAATGCAAACAAAACCATAAACCTTTAATGCGTTTCTCCCGTTCCTGCCTGAAAATACATACCATACATATCCTCACAGTTGACTTTTGTCCTAATATGCTAATGGGAATAACCAAATCTGCTACTGCTACTTCTACAAGTTACTACTAACTTTGGAAGTGAATAAGAATTAGGTAGCTGTACTGCACACTACACTTTATGTTCCTATATTTTATAGCTACTAGAAAATGCGATCTGTGTCTGTTTGCATAATACTAATAGAAATACATGGAAGAGTTGTGTAGTGCTTTCTTTTCTTGCCTTTCGTCAATTCAGTTCCATATACAAACATGTAAATCTAATTCAGTTCACATGCAAGCAATAATAATAAAACAACATAGACAAATGAGCACCTTCTTTTTCCCCTACACATAAGTACTAGCTACTACATAACTGTACTAATATTACACAGACATACAAAACAGGGATATTATGTAGAAGTGCAACTTTATATCATTGCAGATAAACGATTTCCCTTTTTGTCAACATTAACATTAGTAGTTGGTAGTAGCACTGGCGCAAGAAACGGATGAAATGCCATTGCCAAGTACGTAGTACTTTACTAATGTCCTTAAAAATTACAAACATATCCTTGGACTAAGACGTAAGTTGTTTTGCCCGAATCAGGTATTTCCACATTCAATTCTAACAAATTGTGTTTTGATTTTTCCCTATGAAACAAATGGTTGATTTATGAAGATCGATCATTCTCAATTACTTTGTTCATGTGCATACGTGTTTAGGTACTTGGGTATTTTGTAGCTTGAGTTTTTCATATATAATTTGCTTCCGTAACATTAAAAATGCTTACACAGATGAACATTTATTTATATACTACGTAGGTACATGTAAGATTAAATTAATGATAAGATAACTGTAGGTACATATGTACAAGGATTTTAGCATTTTGCCCCGTCTGGAAAATGGTTTAACAAATATTACCTTAGAAGTCTATGATATCTATATCTTCCACACGTCATCATTGACCTTTTACACAAAATACTCTATATATTTTGTAGAAATGTCGGTAATAACACGTGCACTTATAAAGTAGTTCCTATTCAGAGGAAAACGTGCAGGAAAAATATCTGACTACAAATACAATCTGTGTAGGTAGTGTAGGTACTTATAAATTTTGAGGTGCTACAGAAAAGGAAGAAATAGTTCTGCAGAGTTTTTTGAACGGAGGAAATGTCAAGTTCAATTATCATTGCGAGAGAGCTGAGAGAGAGAGAGAAAGATGGAAAAGTAATAAATTATAATTTTATCTGTGGAAAAAGTACAGTGAGGATCAAGTTGGTTAGGAAAAATGTTTGCATGTTATTGGAAAGGATTCATGCTATCAATTCATTTTGTCTTCTTGGTTCAGTCTCTGCATGAACACAAGATACATACAACAACATAATTGTGAGTGAGCAAAATACAATTTCCTTACTGACACTACTAAGCAAATGGAATGCAACACTTATTTTTGAGATGAGAAACTGTTTACGTAAGTATGTGGTAAAGGGAGAATACATAGAGCAACTTCATGTGTGCTATTTATGTAGAGAAATGCACTCACACTGAAAAAACTGCATCAAAAGATTTACAAGTACAAACATTACATAAATAAAACACAAAAAGGAAACGTACATTAATAGACCACATACCTATAACATAAGAAATACAGTACAATCTAAGTTTTATACCTCAGTGTATAAAGTGTCTATAGGCTAACGAACCAACTAATTTACAGATCAACACTTTTCCAAAGCATTACTTGTGCCATTATCATCAACTGCTCTGATCAGGGTCTAAAGTCTTCTCCTCAACAGAGATACATTGATACATCTCCAATCTTGTGGATAATGCGCTCTAAAATTATTTCTACATCATTACAGAATTAGGAAATTAAAGTTTTTATGTATGTTTGACAAACTTGTATTTCCCTAAGAGAGTATTACACCATAGTTTTTTATACACTCACTAAACAATGGATTCAAGCAGCGTTAGTAGCAGAATCAGTATGCATGTGATGTACTATGAAATTAACAAGCATAGAAACATTTAATATCGACTTAAATCAATTAGTATAAAAAGTTAATGATATTACCCAATTATCGACTACCTATATTATGTCCTTGTTTTGAGTGTATTAAATAATTGCTCCTACAATAACAATTCTGCATTTGATATGAATATTATAAATGTTACTAAATTACATGTACTTGTATGTAGAAGACTATCATCAAATTAAATAATTGCACAATGCAATGGACAAAGTTCTGGCAAGCCCTGAACACTAAAACAGATACAATGTGTTTCATATTAAAATAGGTTTAACCTGATTCCCATGCATTGAAAGATTAACACATACACGAAGATTAAAATTTTATGATGATCATATCAATCACAATTAACAACATAAAGCAAACAAATGGTTTTAATGAAGTACATGTGTAATATAATGATCATAATCATATTTCATTTGGTAGAATATGTATCATAAGATGTGTATGCAGTATATTTTGTACATGTATGTATAGGCTGTAGGTATATGTACTTTACTTATCTACTACTATATCAGACGTGCAACTTTTTAAAACAATTGAAATGCAGAAGTGTGAATACACATAGTAAGTCTGCCAATACATGTAGGCGTTTGTACTGTGATTCATGAAATCTAAAAATACATAATAAACACTAATTGAACGTGGATACTAAATACTAAACATGTAAACATAAACACACAGGTAGTTGCATAGTTGCGAATGAGTATGTTACACATACAACTAGTACCAGTACACCACAATGCTTACTAGTATTCGCTGGATATTCTTGTCATGTCACCAAACAAGTAAATATTGACCTAAACAATTGAAGCTGGGAAATCTATCACTAGAAATACACTTGTTGATAGTTCTATGAGTCTGAGTCTGAGTGATATCTTTTCTTTATAATGCTCCAGGCTGAGAGTACTTTTTTATAACAAACACTTTCATACTACAGACATAGTCGCACAAAGGCACACAGCTAGTACTAAATATAATAGTGATGAATCCGGGAGTAAGAATAGATAGAACAATACTACTACATGTAAACGTGGTTTAAAGAATATTAGTACCTGTGCATTATTCGTTATACCAACTATTTTAGATACACTCAAAGAAAGGAAATGGAAATACCTGCTGGAAAGTACAGCACAGACTACAGACGTTGTTAATAATCTTACTGCTACAAGAACATTATTATTATACCTGTTGTAAATTGGTAAATCTGTACAATGTACATGTACTTTTATAGACTGGTATAAAGTAAAGGCTGTAAACAATGCTCAACAAGTATATGGACATACACTATTTGAGATACGATGCGTGCATCCTTTATTCGATAAGAGAATGTGAAAAAGATACGAGTTTCCCAATAGGTATACAATACACACCTGTTATAGCAATGAGCAAGGATGTGCTATGCAGCTCAGCATTGTTCACACTGTGATAAACACTATGACTGATTTTGAGAGTAAAAATTTATACTACATGTACAGAGTCAAGGTATTGGCTAAAAGAGTGACAAGAATTTTATTCAGTGTCTCTTGTCCTGAATTGTGCGTGCGCTCTCCACTTAAGTCAATCTCTTGAGATTACATAGTAGTAGTCAAAGTCAATGCAAGCTGAGTCCCGAGAAAGAAATCACGGAAATCTCTACATGCTTAAAAAGAACTGTGTTGTATACAGAGGTATGTGAGAAATAAAGAACCTACTAAACCAAAATGAAGAATGAAGGGTGACATTAAGATGTGATGACATGGCATTCCCCGAGATTCACAAGAAATAACTCTTTGTCGCATTTCTTCAAGAAGGGAATAAAATTATGGAATGTCAAGTGATTTCTACACTTTCTCATACCATGTGTGCTTCATCTACATAACAATGCCACATACGAATGCACTGAATAAGTTATCTGCATTTAGTGGCACAAGGTAGTAATCTTTTGAGATTAGATTTCATGCTACACTTGAAACACATACTATGTATTATATACCTACCAATATCAGCGTTTTTCTAATGCAAGTATTGTATCTATCTATAGAACTGCAATATTTTGACATGCCTAAATAAATATGTTTCATCTAAATATTTTTCTATGGAAGAAATATAATTAGATAATGTTCAGTTTTGTAAGTCTCGTTTCAGTTTTTTACAAATGCACTTATGAACATACTTCTAAAGATTTCATGTATGTTATTGAATGTAATTTAATTTGTTGAAGTGTTCGTGTCTGTCTCATTTTCTAAAAAATCTCACCAATTCTAACAATATCTAGAGTCGATTGCAAATTGCAAGTAATTATGATTAACTTAATTAGTACAGGGAATGAAAAATGATTGGAAAACTTACCGATACGAAAACGGCTGCAACTGCCCATTGAATAAGTCTCGAGTTCCCCATCTCTGTTGTATTTTTAAACAAATATAGGAATGTATGTTAAAGTTCACTTAAAGTAACTTTCGTGTTCACAGTAGAACAATTTGTGTTGAAATTAAAGCACTTGACTTGGTATCAACAAGTCTCTTTGTAGTAGAATAAAAAGTGGAGATGCACAAAGCAATTAATGTCTCACGTATAATGTAACTGTATTTCTGTGTGGAAATTATAGATTGCAGATGAAACGGCACAAATCAACACATGAGACAGTTTTATGACGACCATTTACTAGTAACAAAGGTCTTCTGTTCATGAATGCTTGAATTCATTTACAATTGATTGAATTGAGTGTGATATTTCCTTATTTTCGTAGCAGTTCTAAATATTCAGTTCAGAAAAATGTATTTATTTGCATAGAGTAGACTGAGTAGAGTGAAGACCCACTGTGAATAATTAAAGACACGTTTTTGTCTGTTCTGAAAATCTCTTTTGCATTGTTATTGTATTGTCACCGGCTCCCAGCGTTAAATGAGCCTGTTGCATGGATGCTACTTGCTTTTGTTCACTCGCACTAATCTCACATGCAGCGAGAAGAGTTGATTTGATATTATGTGATTGTCATTGCTATGTAAATACATTACATGCCAGCAACACACAGCGTCAGAGTTTATGTTGTGTGGTGTGGTGTGTGTCTGTCTACCCTGAAAAAGTCTGAATCAGGTCTATGTTTCTGTATAATCATAACCTACCTATCTGCACAGCAATAAAACCAATTCAAAGCCAAAGAGTGCCGTGTAAAGCGTGTGCTGTGTTGTGTGTGTTATGTCTGTAGTTTGCATACAATGTCCGCAACCAATTCCATACTTATATTTTTAGCTGTTGATAGGAAATACCCATACAATGTAAAATGCGTATACCAATATAGTACAAATAAATGACTCCCAACGATCCCAGAGAAAACGTATTTGTGTAAACTAATACACAGTAACACCTATATATTTACTACGTGCCTATTCTTACTCACGAATTTTACTAATAGAGATCGTATTCGGTCATTCCGCTATGCATACACGGATGTTTTGTTTTTTGATTTATCACTTAATGAGAGATTTGCTGAGTTTAGACGGAATCTTTACTTCCTACACTAATTTCGATACTGATAATGGGTTTACATATTTGATGAAAGTACTAATGAGGTGTATTTGTATAAAGTTCTTACAATAATTTACCTTCTTGTCATATTAGTGTGTATATCAATACAATTGATAGATATTGGACTTTGCTCCCAGACTAGACGAAGGACAAAATCGGAATCTAATAGCAAAAGCAAAGTAGTACCTATATAATCTACCTAGTATAAAATAAAACAATTCATTTATGTACAGAGTACTGAGACACTGTGCTATACACTTACCAATAGTGAATAGTAAAACCCACTGCGTTTTACATTGGAGCATTTATCAGATATACACATCAGGCTGTTAAATAATTTATCTGCATATACATACATACATTCGATAAATCTGTCACTTCACTAGCTTTCTCTTGCCAAAAAATTTAATTCGCTTAAAATCCCAATTTATAAATTGCTTTTTAGTATTAGTTCAGCATTATCCGACACTTTTAGTGACACATTAATAACATTCAAAAGTTAAGGTTCAAAACTCCACCTTACTACTTACTTCTAACACGCAATTTCGTGGTATGTGCTTAATGCAAGGACGCGGAAATAAGATTTTAAGTACCCAGTTCCAGTTAAATATTCGTCTGCTATTAATAAATTCAAATTGCACAATTGATTCCGAGTCGCATTTAATTTGAGTGTTTCTACCTACGTCAATGCTGGTTCACAGAATTGAACAATGATGAAATGAGATTACATGAGAGAAAAATGAGCATTACGAAAATTATTTACAAACACTCAATCCCTTATATTATATGTAATAACATTGTTATTTTGTGTTGTTTCTGTAATTATGCACATTCACAGACATTCAATCTCACACCTGTAAATATACCCAGTCAGATTTCTAAAAGTGGTGTGTATTTGTATAGAGATAAATTTTATATTGAACTTCACCAGCAAAATATATACCAACAATACAATTGAGACCTATCATTCACAGTGCGGTAGAACACGTACTTGAAACATTATGGAAAAAACTCAAAAAATGGAATTATTGAGAAAAAGTCTTGCAAAAAATGAAATGACTGCTTTACAAACTTTACATACTACATAGCTCCTAATTGTAGATACTGACAATAATTAGTATACTTACGCTACAATGGTACACTTTTAATGTCTAAATCGTTAATATGTGACATTTTTAACGAAAAAAGGCAATATCGTTATCGTAAATTAGTAACCTACCTACATTATGCACAGGATAATGTAACCTAGTCATTCAATTAAGTTTGAATGAAGTGCTACAATGACAATAATGGTACATTGTCTGCACACCCATGCACGAGCATCATGGAGCAAAAAAAGTTTTTACATTTTGCATTTGAGACTCACTAATTGTACTAGCGTGGGAGTGAAGCTAGTGAGTTAAAGCAAAAGTGACACGAGTTCTATCTTTTTCTAATTAGCTGCCAATGATTTTTCTCTTCAGTACGTTCATTCATCCAATAATGCCCTATGCATGTATTTTGCTTTTACTTGCTTCGTTTTGTCTATTTTAGGACACAGAGATTAGTTTGTACATCAGTGATATTAATGTTCATTAAGCTTCTTGTGTTGGTTGATCTGGGGTCACTGAGTGTATCTTGGCGTTGGCTGCCTGCGTAAGATTAAGCGCATTACCTAAACTAACTTTACATGCATATGTAAACGTAGCACATGTTTAATTAGTAACTAACTAAGTAGAACAAGATTACAGATATATCAATCTACCTTAATCCTTATGTTTGACTGAGTTATTTATATAACTGCCTACTCAAAGATTGGATTGAAAACCCACTGCTTTCTATTCAAGTCTCACTGTTTTCAGTTTGATATAAATGCTATATACCTAGATATGTACATAGTATTTATATACATTAATATGAGAAGGATTTTCCTCGTTTGTGAAAGCATTCGAATGACAATTTTGAAAAAAAATTATTTTGTTTGAAACATCCTACGTTTGCATCCTCCATTAAACTTTAATCCTTTAGCATCAAACAAAAAGATATAGAGTCAAACAAAAAGATCTTTTTGAAAGTGTTCCGAATGCGTGTGTGTGGCCTCGGCCTATATTATGTCTTTGTATTCAAAGAATCCGTTTGAGAGCGACAATATAACAGGTTGTTATTATAAATGAACTGTGTGAGCAACAAAGACAATTAGCACGTATTTTCTATAATACAGCCGTTGACCCACCGGCAACAAAAAAGGCAACATCCAAATCAACGGAAACAAAGCTATAGCTTCGTTCCAACGTGGTTCCAAGTATTTCCTGTTTTACACTTTTCTCTTATAATATTGCCTAATGGGCCATGAGTCATGGCACTGAGTGGGCAATAAAATGACGCGGACAGAAAGTGTTACGAAGATTCTTTGCATTGAATAAGGTGATTTTGTGTATAGGTATGTAATACATACTGTATAATCTAAGCAGTTCTGTAACTACTGGAAAAGGTTGGAATTTGAAGAAAATACCAGAGACCATCTGCAAATTAGCATTTAAAGTTCACCCGGTTGTGTGGAATTTCGTTTAGTTTATCATGAAACTCTGAATTTTGATTTTGGAACGACGAGGGACAAATGTACAGCCATAAATAGAATATTTTCTATTTTTATGAGCACTTCTAATTATAGTTTGTAATTGTATTCATTATGTTTCTCCCACACAATTTTATCATTTATTTATAGACACCTGAGACTAAGATCAAACAAACAACGCTATGACGTCATTAAAATGTGTGCTTTTTTAATTATCTTCACAAAAATGGCATTTTTCTAAACTCACTATAAACTTCAAACTTTTAATTGCCGATGACATCAATTTAATATCAAACAATTTCTTCTCATGAGTAAATTTCTTTGAAATAAAACAAAGTAAGCTACTCAAACGCAACAAGATCAAATAGGTATCTGTAAATGAATGAATTCCCGGGGCACAAAGAGATGGCCTAGAAAAATGAAGTTGACGTAATCAAAAACTCATTTTCACAAAAACTTTTATGCAAGCTTTATGCTCACATGTACGTATCAAAATTCGGGTACCAATTATTCCTTGTATGGCATAAAATTTTGAATAAAATCACATTACATTGGATAAAAGCACTTTAATATTTATGCATTCAAGTATTTTAAACAAAAAATGACACTAGAACAAAACGCTATGTAACTGACAACTGCGAATAGACACACAAGAACTTGGAATATCAACTACATGTTACATGAAGACATTTACTGCTAACAACTTAATAGACACACACACACACGACAATAAAATGAACGCAACGTATCTCACTTCCGATCTGAGACTGAAGAAACCTATTTCACTGATTATCAGATACATACTGAATTAATGCTGTCTATTTGTACATTCCTGTTTCTACATATTGTTAACTTAGTATGTAAAGTGCGTGTAGTATGCATGGGAGCATCTTCTTAAGTAAATATTTTAAAGAATAGCTATAGATAGGTATGAGAATTGGTTCTATATGTGTGTACACACACTACACACATACATTGTAAAGCTGCACACTCTGTACATATAAATAAGTACGATACAAAACTTCAGAGCAATGTTAGTAAATACCCTTCACGCACCTACTCGAAGAAAAGAGTTGAGGATGCAGCGAGGTGAAGATTAGTCCACGTTCAACCAAACTGACATTGATGAGTCTTGAGCGAAGTCGGGTAAGGTTCAACTCTAAACTGTATGCACTTATTACCTATGTAGTATGTAGCTAGGTATGATGATCTGTATACTGATGCATTCTATATGCATCCTATTACTAAATGCATCTTCCCTATACATATTCTTTCTGTCTAAATATAATAAGTGTCTTGAACTGATTACCTACTACGAAGTAACAGTAGGATTTCAGTTCCTTTCGAGGTGGTCCCACACTCCAGTTCCCTTCCAATGTGTGTATAAAACCCTTTGAACATTCATTTGTACCTAAACATCCAGAGAATCTCGTGAGAAGTGCAAAATAGAACATAAAAAGGTGTCAAAGGCATCCTTTCATCTGTGTACTTGCTTTCCGACACATTCTATATAAGTAGATAAAACGATATGAAATCTATAGAAACTGTGTATCTCAAATGAAGCTTCTTTTGCGAAAGTTAGTCTAGATTAATGGTATATTAATTGTACATACATTTAGTAATAATTGTGTATGAATCTATAACACAAATCATCTTGATTTTTGATGTCTATATTCTATATTATTCAAGTATGCTTATCAAAATGTAAACATTTATTTCTACTTCTCCAAATAATGACGTCCAGAAGGTTAAAAACTCTCAAAATCTAGTGTTTCCAAAACCTTTCTGAGTGTATAGGTTTTTTGATTTTATGGTGTGATGTATGGTGTGACAATACTTAAACTGCATTAATGGCAATAGGGTTCAAATGCATACAGGATAGGTTAGGTAAGGATAAGTGTGATTGATTGAATTCTAAGTAATAATCCAATTTGGAGTCAGTTCAAATCATACGTGACCACAAACTATTGGTAAATAAGTGCAGTGTGTAGTCTGTGTGGTATACCGTATATGAACAAGTTTATATAAACTGTTCTCAAATTAATGAATGAATGAATACTACAAGTTAATATGGCACCACTTTTGGGGTAATCCGTGTATATTTGTAAATAAGTAACACACTACTGAAACATTCCACAGTTTTTTATAGATTAGGTACTAATCGTTTAATAAGTGTATACGGGAATGCACGATTTGTCATAAGCATAATAATATTGTTAAATTGTCAATGCACCAGCATTTAATCGCTGTCAAATGTTCTGTCAGTCAAAATAGTCTGGATTTACGTCAATTACGTGTATGTACATATACCTATACGATACTATAGCAAATATTCATTTGTAGTGTTAATACTATGATCGTACGATTCAGTAAAAGAATTTAATCGAAACTTATATAACATATTTTTATAATTGATATGAAAACAGAATTCTTCGTTTCAGTGTAATTATCGGTCAACAATGTTAAAAGCGTAATTCATAAATTGACATATCTACTCTGAATATTTGAAAGTAAATCTTTGGTTTGGTGTGCAAACATTTGCATTCACCTGCGGCAAACTTCCACTTTTCATGCTAACATTTTATTTAATCCTGATTATCTTTGAAAACGTTCGTGCTCACCTGATCACACAAAATTGTGATGAAACTTGGTGAGTGAGTAAAAGTAAAAATTCTAACAAGTTCTGGGTACCTACCAATTAGGGGTAATAAAACATTAAAAAGTTCATAGAAAACAATGAGGATGTATACAGTCCATTAAATGAGATGAATTCAAACAATCAGATTACCTATATATTATGCAAGTATTCAAATTATCATTAATTAGACAGATTTATAAGAATTCTGGACAAGAACATTTTCCGCAATTTTACGTCGTAAAAATACAATGGAGACTCAACAATTGAAATACATGCAAATTCAAGGTCTTGCATCAAAAAAGTGCTGCAATTGCAATAGTATTAAATTCAAAAGCTATTTCAGAGGAAACTGTCAGATTCTCTGAATTTGCTTATCAAGCTTGCCAAATTGATAAGCTCACATATAAACGCAGATAAAAAATTTGCAGGTGTCTGTGGGAGTGTGGTAAAGTAATCATCTCGTGATAGGTTAATACTTTAGAACAAATAAAACAAATATACACGAAAAATACCTCACATAACCCATACATGAGTTATTCTAAAAATATGTCGCATCCTCACATCCACTAATCTCCCAGTTCGCTAATTCTACAAAGTAAATATTAATAGATTGATATCATCTAACTACCACTTCAATTTAAACCAGTTTGTAAGTAGGTACGAATTACGCAAACAATATTACAACGCAATAAAACCAAGAATTTATATACATGTATGAATGATATATCGCTCCGACAATATTTTGTATTGACAAGTACACAGATAGCAGGAACATGGCATGAAAATCTTAGAAAATACTTAAATACCATCGTGTGAGAGTGCTACACACATTTGCAATTTGTCTCAATGTGTACCTACGCCACTTGCGAGTTAGGGTCTATGTGTAAGGTTAATTTTTTTAAGGGCATGCATATATGAGACACACATGTACCACCACCAGTACATACATTCATAAATCACTCAAACCTAATTAGCAAGGGAGACAGTGTGGCGTGATAAAATTCTTCCTTTATACTTCATCACTCTAAGAGTAAGTAGTACATAGGATTTAATAGAATATGCATTTACGCCTTTATGTATGTATAGAATAAATGTACTGTGTATCAAAGTATCTGTATACTTATTCGTCTACACTCTTTAAGTGCAAAATTTGATCATCTGTATAAGTAGTCTAAGGCTATGACTGCTGCTTATATGTTTTTATTAGTGGGTAGTTGTCAATACAGATACTGAGAATTGTATATAGGCTGTTTCTCTGGCCCCAGAACTTCTAGCAACTCCAACGACCTATGCAATCAACTACGATCTCCAGCAAGGTTCATTTAACAGAAAACTGATAGGAATTTAGTTTATTTTCTGTTTAATATTCAGAGTGTCACAATATTATAAGCTCAACACAACATGGCACAAATGTTCAACATTGAACCATTCCAGAGAAAAGCGGCGTTTGAAGAAGCACCTATTTTAATCCATGATTCATACAAAGATTTTTGTACATTTCGATTACTTCATGATTGAGTACAGAGAGGAATGTACTTATTTACACACGTAGGGAATACATGTACACATGTTGGCTTTGTCAAACCAAAGTCAAAGGTTTCCCATAAATTTTATTGTATGCTTGTAAAACTCTGACAATTAAAATCGTTTTTAGATTGACTTATATGAAACAGATAACATTCTCACGTTTTTTCGCCATATTCTCCAGAAGCGGCATTCCATCTTCCATCCATCTCTACCAGAACACTGCAGTGGCTAGATTTTCTCAGCAAAGACTGTGAGACTTGTGGCTTTGCTTTGCAATAAAAAGAAGATGAGGGTGTGTTGACAAGAGTATTTATTTACAACGCGGTGATCAACTTACCTTCCATCTTTCTATTGAGCCGAATGAGATCATACATTTGTGTTAAGTCCATATACTTACTTTTTAACTTGAAATCATTTGCATATCATAGACTGTGAATGATTTACAGTTTGCATTACCTACATACATTTTCCTACACTTACTTAACTTTCTACTATCATATACCTACTTTAGACACTTGTTTCTGAGTATCATCTATTTTAGCATACATACATATTACGGTAAGGCACTATTTACTAGTAGTGTGTTATTAATAGGAATGCAGTGAGGCAGCAACAATAATAGATCTGAGAAGAGATATATTTAGATGAACCGCTTTTTGCTTGTTATAATGTTCTTCATTAGTTCAAGTTTTTATGTAAGTAGATGTACATTGTATACTTTAGATAGATACATTTCCTGAACATTGTAGTACTTCACATAGGAATATATGAACTTTGTATGTTGGCAATTGAAATTATCACTTTTTTTAAAAAATCGCTTCCACAAAGAGTGTTTATAGTTCATAACTTCATGCATCAAATGTATTGTGGGCAACAAAGAACTCTTTAATTCCCAATGAACAGTGAACAATGAATGCAACTTGTGGAATTGTACTGTGACGATAATCTGCGCGTCTGAAATTAATTAAGTGTATAAATATTTTGTTATTGATAGCTGTTTTTTATGTGATATTAATGGCAATATAAGCTTATATAAACTTTGTATGCTTTGTTATATGAGTATATTTTTGTTGTCTCAGAACCCCCAATCTTCAAATCAGAAGCAAAACTTAATACCGTTATTAGCCTTAGCCTACATAACATTTTCACATTTTCATTGCAAATTAATTGTGAAAATTTTGGCTTTATTGGACTATTTGTCGAGCTCACCAAAAGGTTTTACCTAGTTGAATATACCTAGTAATTGTTACACTTTAAATATGATTATGAATGTTAATGAGGTTATAAATTCATAAATTGCAATGATTTGAGAGCAGAAGTGAGTTAGTGACCTAATATACTTAATATTGTTTCTAAAAATTGAAAAGGAATTATTTAAATAGCTCACAAAGCTTGTATTTAACTTGTCCACATAACATACTGTAGTTGAAGTACAGTGCTTACTTACATTAACATAATATGTGAAACTAGGAAATGAGTGTACAATTTATTTATCAACACTGTGGATGATTAAACATTGTTGATAGCTGACAAATAGAAACGAGTCGTACATCTAACAATAAGTACATAAAATAAACAAAAAGTCACTTAAAGTTGCTTGCATTGTAAATAATATTGTACATATGTTATCACATTTACAAACAATTGTAATAATTGTAATGCAGAATGTACACACTACACACATATTGCATTCTATATCTCAGTTTACATTTCGCGACATACTAAAAAGCGAAAATGTGTAAGCTGTCTAGATGATTATTTTTTGTGTTAATCGAATGTATCTATGTAAGTTTGTACATTGTCATTATTGTCATGAACAAAGTTCAGGAATTATAAATGTTATTGTAACATATTATATTAAAAACCTTTGTAATAAAGATATGAATCATATAGGTATAAAATGGTCTCTTCCCTTAATTGGTTGAAACTGTCTCTATAGGTATTGGCAATACCATTAATGCAAAGCTCAAACTGCATACGAGCTTTATGAACAACGAGCCGTAAAGGTACATCGCGTACATGTACTTTTAATACGCAAGTTCGCCCGCATATAATGAGGCAAAAACTCGAGAAAAATATTTGCATGTATAAAATGTATATACTTCAAACTTGAAGAAAGACTCTCACAAACGATACTCAGACAAGATTGTCTGTGGAAATTAAAATTGTGTCTAGCTCTAAAACTTAGAGCATATAACAGTTACCCTTTGCTGATAATCTAAAAATGAATAAATTGTTATCACAATATAAATTTTGTTATAAGTTAGTAGTAAGGTTAATGATTTGGGCCGAAGAATGGCATTTAGTAGAAGAAATGCTTTGCCTTTGTACAATATAAATGTATGAATTTATTTACACAAGAGGTCCGTTCGGTATTCGAAAGGGTCAACTATTTAACAAGATGGCTTGATTTCGTGTCGGGGAAATGCGGTGGCTGCAAACAAGTCCAAAGAATGAGAAAACTGACCGCATCACGCATTTATAATAGTTACTGGTTAAGGCAAGGTAGTTAGTTGCTTGCTTTCTGCAGCGGCACACAAATGTGTTTACTGAGGTAACAATGTTATAAAGGCAAAAGGTACAAGTAATATTAAAGTACCTTGTTATTACGATCCTATATATGCTTATATATTCCTACAGCTCCACAAGGTGCATAAAAGACTACGCAAACCCCAATAATTTGGGGTTGGGTATTCTTCTACACACCATGCATATGTATATTCATACATGGTACAAACATAAAACTATCTGAATGTTTTATCAAATCCGAGAATCATTATAGGGAAAAAGGTATCTAGGGTCGATGTACAAATTATCAGTCTCAACTGTTTACCCTTGAATCCTTTGCTATTGCCTTCGCCTTGACTAACCACAATACAAATCTTGTTAGTCAATAATAAACATCTAAATATTTAGATGGGCTTGGCTTGGCATTTACTCACCCAAGTAAACACTAACCAAATCCAGCCTCAGCCTCAAGTCATGATCCTATGTCGCACATACTCACAAAACGGCGGTGTTTTAGTTTTAACCAAAAGGCGTATCTTTTTGTAAGTACCTTGTCGGGGAATTACTCGTAATGCTTCGCGTTAACAAGTTGGGGTTGAACGAATATACATTCAGTAAATAAATTTGAAATTATAATGGGATTTCTACAGTACATGATTCACTATAGTAGTAGTATATTATACATTGTAAAATTATCCAAGTTTGTGTTAAGCTGAAGAATCTGGAGTTTTACTACATAGTATTTATACTGTATGATATTATGATGCATATTTTAAAGAAAGGGTAGGAAAATTACAGCCACAGTAGGTATCTATTGAATTGTATTGGAAGACTCAATAAACTCATCATTAAGACATTGAACTCTGTATGTTGAGAATAACAAAATCACAACATTATGTCATTTTAGTTTTGTCAATTCAAGAAGTTCAATGTTAATAAACTGTATGCAAAATGTCATAGTTGGAATTACTATATTTGAATTAAAAAACCTAATGATAAGATGCATAATGGCAAAATGAGTGTGAGATGAAATAAATGTCGACAACGGGTATTTGACACATAAACACGAAATCATAATAATTATCGTCAGTTTATTTCTTTTTATGTGTACACATGTTGCTTTTACAATTCATGAATAGCATGCCTGTATATTCACACAACCGTCGGTAGGCATAAACCGGAAATGCATGTTACGTATAATATTCCATTAAATACAGTAATAATTAATGATAATAGTAGTTACAGATAGGATAACAACTAACTTGAGAAAAGGCAGATTTGTTTCATGAATATTATAATACACTTTTGTATGTAATAATAATTGAATAACAATAACAACAATCTACTTGTCACAATAATCATAATAATGATAATAATAAATAGCTAGATTTAGTTAACATCATCATGAGTTGAATATTGGTACACATCATCATAATATTTTATGTTATTTGATATTTTAATAACCTTCTACTATAACATCCTTTGTCTACTGTACACTTTTTACATTCTTACATCATAATTTGTTACTTATAATTTATAATACAATACAATACAACCGTCCCTCATCAACTACTATCACTCGACGACGATGACGGTCTTCTACATGTACATTATGCGACTCAAAATACTAACAATTCAAGTCAAGATGTTTTTAGGGTGTATTTATAATATTTTTTATTCTTAAGAACATTCTCAATACAGAATGCAAAGGCAAATGTCAAACATTGTAAAATCTACTAATAATTTTGTTCTGCTTTTTCGGGTGTGTTGTGTTTTGTGTAGTCTTCTAAAGTAAACGCTAGCATTTAGTACAGAATAAGATTTCATAGCACATTATTATTACAATCTACAATACTCGCTTTGTTATCATTTCATGAACGTTAATAATTATTTCAGTTAAAGTGTTTTTTTTACTATAAATAAATATCATTGTTTTAGCGTGCATGTATAGTATGACTATATGAATTATGTGTTGTATAATTTATGTATGGATAGTGTGTCAGTGTGTATGTGTGTGTGTTCCTACTAAGGGAGTTCTACATGCATCAAAGTATCAGCATGCATAACTTCACCCGTTGTTGTTGTCAATTGTGAATCTCTATATACTCAGCACACACGGTGAATTGACAATAAATATGACTGAAAGTTTCTAATAATAAAATAGCGCATTGTTTTTTGTAAACCCTGACTTACTTGGAGAGTCATTATGAGACTGAATATTACACTGTGCCAAGGAAATGAATGTTTATACATGTATCTGTATAAAACTGAGAAAATTCACAAATGGAAATTGAAAGTACAATGTATATTATAAGAATCAATTAATTCAAGTCTCAGTCCATCCTATAATTCACTTTCAGTCATGTCATAATAAACGCTGAAAGTAAGTCGGAGCTTACAATTACAATCGTTTTTACCCCGTTTTTGATGTTATCAGGTGTAGCTTAGCTATAAATGTAAATGTGTGTGTGTGTACTGTGCACTAGGCCTACTAATAATGTTTGATTAATTCTGTGATTTGTTACAGACACACTTGTTATGCTGCGATGACACATTATGATGGCGTTATACAACACATGGTTTATAATAATCTGTACCTGGATGTTGGTTTTTGTATTTTATTGTATGTATGGGTATGTATATAGATATATATAGTATAATATATGGTATATATATGTTGCTACTATATGCTACTGCTAAAAGATGTTTCGCATTTATTTCTTCGCATGAATCTATTATTGAATTGTAAGTACTGATAAATAACTTTTCTGTGAATAAGATGCTACATATTTATCTCTAGAGTTTTACTAGAAGTATAATGGTAGATGATTATACGTAGGTTTTTGTCATTTCCGTTCAAAGTGTAACGTAATAATATTTTATGATCATTGTATAATAGTCTTCTTGTTAGCAATCCTCGCTTTTATAGTAATGTATACGCAATAATAATATTATGTTGTATTCTTATCAAAAAACTTAACTTGAGAGTGTAGAAATAAAATTATATTACATATTACTTTATGTAGTTTGTAATAAGAACCTACAACTGCACTGTATAAGTACAAGTACAACCTACGCTTTGTTGCTACTTCACACGCGATTTTACAAACTATATCATATACTTTTTAGTTTTCAGCAAATAAATATATAAATATTCACAATGTAAGAAAATGCATTTAAAAATGATTGTTTTTAGTTGTTATACATATACAAAAAGATTTTTGGATTTCAAAAACTGACCTCTACATTTCGTCGTATGGTATAAAGGTACACACATACACACAGATTGACAGTCTCACACTAATTAATGTCAATCACAACTATGCAAATATTAGCTGTGTCTAACTTGCTCCATTTGTGCAAAGCAAGTCACTCTGTGTCATGTTGCACACATTACAACTTGTACAACTACATTTTCAAACACTACCGTATATCATTGATGTGGCTTTCATAATTGATTGATATCATATCATAAATGTAGAATTACCTAACGCTTTTACAAATCCATAGAAATTACAGACTGTTTGACACTTTTCAATGTTCCGTATATAAAGAATTTATGTTATCATAGCTAATTAGTATTCATACAATTATAGTAAACTGTTCACTTTTTACCACATGCATTTATACACACATCTCATCTTTTCCGTACAGTTACACCTGTACTCAAGTATTCTAATTACGTATGTAGCACAAGTACCGCATTACTAGTATGGTAGTAGTACTAATACTAATAGTCATATACTATTTAACGGTACATTTTGCATTGCCTTTCTTTATAATTACTTTTTTATGTCTCTAACATAAATATTGTACATGTATGTAGTAGATTATTTATTACAGATAATTTATGTGTATGGTTTATATAGTACTGATACCTTAAATACATTAGATCTTAACCCTACAAACTAATAACATTAAAATTATTAACCATCATAATAATTACATTTGAATTTCATTACTCACACACCAAACATGTACCTCTCTCAATTAACCTTTGAAGAATTTAAGATTTAGCACACCATCAGCAGCAGGACAAGTACCTTATGTAGTGATAATTGAATACATCATCGACTTATGAAACTAGTAGTATACGACTGAACTATATTAATAATTTTTTTCATTCCTCAGTGCAATGTATAAGGTACGGCACATTTCTACCGCTCTTTCTAACCACTTTGTTGAAGCTAAAACAGAAAACATGGTGTTTCATGTTTAGATTAGGATTCATTATCATTCTATTAGTATTTAGTAACAAAGGTATTTAGTATTCTCTGCATAAAACACACAGGCACAACTAACAAACAGCCCATTCTCCATTTACGAGTACATAATACAAGACATACTTATACTATGAATGCGGTTTTAGTGTTAGTGGGTTCATCATACAATATAAAATGTATGCAATTCAGTTTTATAGCCCTATACATCAAATAAATTACAAAGCCAAACTGCGTGTGTTTATGTGAGACAACGCTGCAGAAGACAAAGTGACTCGTGGAACTTCTTGTTGTTGTCATTCTGCTCACTATTTTAGCAGTACCATACTACATCCAACAAAACGTGTTTGTATCAAACGACTCATGTGTATGTATAATAGTAATATTTTATAGTACTCAGTCTTAACTGAAAATACATTGGGCAAACATAATTAATTAAGACAGACACCTTTCACAACAGTGAAAACATGCAGATTGTGTTTGTGTGATGTGTTTTGATAAAAGATAGCGGAAGAAGAAACACATGCAGTCATTATGCAATAATAATGGACTTCATGTTAACACAACGTGCTTTGTATATCCAGAGCCTTACTAATTCTTAACTTATTATCACGTTGTGGCTTGCATTTATATTTATTTTAATATTATTCCTAGTTAGTAGACTACTGTGTAGGATTACTACTTACTTCATAAGAAAGAAAGAACCCATTCAACTACGTAATGCGTATTAAAGTGACTGTAGTAAAGTAAATTAGTAATAGTAGCGGTGTGAAATGTTTAATAAGTATAACACAAAGGTAGTATGGTGAATGCAAGCGCAGCTGGCCAATAACAGCAATTATAAATATTTATAATGTTAACGTTCGTACTTATGTTAACGAAGAATGACTGCTGTATAGTTGTAGTAAACATAATTTGTTAAAAAGTAATTTTCCATAATCTTTCCACGTGTATGAAGTATGCTTCTGGTTTACATTCTTAGTACGTAACGTCATTTGTTTCCGCACTTAAACAACTGCAACTTCTCCCCGTGTTATAAAAGAAAGGATATTTTTGTATAGAGATACCTTTAGTAAAATCCTAGTTCGCTTGTCCTTGCTAATTTATTCATAATTATTATAATGACCTGTGAAAAATACGAAACGAAAGCCTCGATGCGCCTATCTCAAAAACATTATCGTCTTTACCTATTATAAATAATTATAATTGAGCAATTAAAGTTTAATAATAATTAATGTAATAATGTATAAATATCAATTCGAGCTTATGACATAATAATAATAGTAAATAACCATTAATACTAATCTAGCAACAAATCTTTTGGAAAATGTGAGCACACGAATCGAGCGAAATGTTTTCAACGAAACAATTATTACAATAAATACTTTACCTACATAATACCTACAGACCTATGCATTCTTTATACAAGTAACAGCAATGATTACTTTTATACATAATCAATCGCACAACAATGTTCCTATGTGCATACGACTGTTTTTTCAATATTATGCTTTAAAAGGTAAGACCAAATTCGCTCATGACAATTTACTACAGTTACATTAATCACACTCACATTTACATCACGACGTACGTTCTTTCTCAATTCTACACAAAATGGAAGTTAACTGTTTACAGAATAATGTAATCGAGTCGTTCCTAGCTGCAGTTGTGAAAATAATAATATTAATATTATTACTATCATTAGTAAAGTAATCATCAAGCCAATCTCAGTTTCAAACTGTTACGTTAGTATCATAGAAAATTGCACACAAGTCTGAAAAATATAAAAGTTAGTGACACTCATTTGCAAATTGGAATCGAACAGCTTTAAAAGTAGTAATATCCATGTCATATTATGTCATACAGATATACACCTCAGTTGTGTACAATACTACATAGAAACTCGCAACAACTAGAAATCAACGAATTCAAGTAAGCTCATAATAAATATCCGATCAAATTTACCCTATCTGTCTCAACCCTCCGAAAAACCTGACGAAATACGGTAAGTACTACGTAATTCCTATCTCTTAAAAGGTGCAATCTTTAACAGCATTCCTTAATATTATACGAGCTATTAGCAAATCACACGTGAAAGAACTAAAGGTGTGTGTGCGGGTGAGGAGTACAATCAATGCAAAGCTACAGTGAGTGACAGACACAAGTTACTCAGAACAAACAAAGAAGATAAAATCAAAATTGAGTTTTAAGCTACGAGTAACTGTGTAAAAACAATTGATCAAATCTGTTGTGACAGTGAATATTTTTTACAACCGCTCTATTTACGATTTGGCCATTTATTTACTTGTTTTGCGAATTGAGGCAATCGACATGACAGAGAAAAGCCTATTTTAAATAAATTTGGAACTTGATTAAACTAGAAATACATTTATAAGTATGTACTAATCATAATAGTGGTGTATAGACAGGACGTATGCTAGAAAGTATCCCAAATCATAAGTGTAACAGTAAAAAATCATAAATAATGTGTAATTAATATTATTCAAGAGTGTTCATTAATTACAACGATAAATATGGTAATGTAATAACCTTAATTATTATTACCACTGTCAGCATTTCATCATCATCATCATTTCATTCAAATGTAATTTTATAACTATTCATCATCAACTACAGATAATATATAGGTTAGGCTATGTACTCATTTCATTACAGTAGCAAGGTAAATTAGGTATAGTAGTAGTAGTATTATAGGTAAATCATCTTTAGTTAGTGGTGTTTATATTTCATAGGTGTTCGTTTGTTTTTGTTTGTATGGTGGGGGTGGTAGGCCTATAGGTAGGTGCCAGACGAGGACATAAAATCTTACACATGCAATTCTCACATATCGATATCGTTTTTCACTTAATGATAAAGTTTTCTAATATTATAGAAGTACACTACACACAGTAATTTTTAATTCTCACTACCAATAGCGTTAATGTAGGTAGTAGTATTGGACCCCTTTTGGTGGCGCATTCGCTCCAGGGTTGTGTAATACGCCAAAAGATAGATAAATTTATTGAGATTCA
>JAQFYB010001823.1:0-29080 GCA_034694085.1 Pogonognathellus longicornis
CATTTTAAAGTTATAGCGAAATAAGTGGTAAAAAACGGTGAAATGAGCATAGTACTGCACCGCCACCTTAAACAGATATGTACTATACCTAGATCTACTACTAAATACAATTTATATGCCAAAATACAACCAAAGGTTGTACTCGTACAGACTAGACACTATATTATATTTATTCGCTGCAACTACATTATGTGTATACCTAAATAGTAAACAGCATAATACTATACAGTGTATGCTTTTAAAAGGATGTATGCATATCAGTATCCTAAACGTGATAACTATATACATAAATTTTCCAGCGTTACAACATTACAGAAATGCACAAATACCTAAATGGTCCATAGAAATTCTACTTGTCTTGTCACTTTCTTCGCGAGCACAAGACAACTCTAGATATATTTCTTGTCTGTTTTCTGTTTTTGCAAAAGTGGAACTGTTTCAGTTTGTTCATAATATGAAATGAATCTTCATTTATTTTCCGCTACGATGACGCACAAAATTTTCGCAGGGAATGGAAACAGTCAAATAATTTTATCTGTTCTGTGACTATTAGAAGCATGCTATAGGATCTCAAAGTTTTATGATTTATGTAATAATAGTGACAACTAAAAGCTATGTTTACACCTCAGTTTTCTTCATACTACACTGTTTTATGTCTCACTTTGCTTGTTTGCCATTTACATACCTAGGTAATTCAATTCAAATCCCTTTGTGCTTTCACTGCTTTCACACTTGTAGGATTTGTTCAAGATGCGAAGGAGCATGCCAAGGCTAAATACCAAAAGCAATATTTTTATTAGAGAACGCTATCAACTATAAAGATGTAATGGATGTCTTCAATTACTCTTCTTTCTCTTCAAACTCCTATCTCGTAGATACTACGTCATATTCAATAATGGATCCAGACACTTGATATTAAATTCCTATCGCTTAATTCCCACTTTATTTCATTTCCAATTGCATTACTACATGTAATGACGACCAAGAATATTTGAAATTACTACCACTACTATTTATAGATCTACTATTTCACCGAGCAATAAAAAACTGTTGCATGTAGGTATTTATAAACGTATGGCATACAGTTGTAGAGGAATTTTCCACTGCCCAGCAGTTCTCATGCAGGTACCCAATAATGTGAAGGGATAAATGCAGTGCTTATAATAAATAATATGAAAAACGGTAAATGAAAAAGTTTTATATAGTATACGGATTGGAGACGGGAGTATGATCCCATGCCATAAGTATCATCCAACTATACAGCCATAAAATAAAACGTAGATTTTAAAGTAGACAGCCTCTGGAATCGGATGGCTCATTGATTTGGATTGCTGAGAATGAAAAAATCGATCAGTCGAAGGATATACACAGTACTTACTACATTGTGTGCTACGCCTAATACGAAAAAAGGTAAGAAATCCGTATGGAGAGATTTGACGTGAGTAAAGTGCCAGTGCAAGTAAGTACAGCCACTACTACTACTACACACAACTTACATTGCATACTCTTAAGTAACTGTAAATGCATGTGTACTCCCTCACACACACACTCACACATATTGTTATTGCCATTGTGTATGGTGATACGCCTAGTCTAGTCCGTTTGGTAGTTGGTAGTATGTGCTAGTCGTAGTCTGTTGGATACTCTTAATGCTGCACATAAGTTTATCGCTTATCGGCATCCAGAGAAACATTGAAACTGAGATTTTACTGGTAGATGTAGTGCTGGAACTTAATGCACTGCATCTCCCACACTCTCCATCTCGTTCGTCATCTCCATGAGTGTGTCTTGTTGTTGAGCAGTGTGTCTTACGTGTAGAGTCTGTTTGGACGGACGTGAAGGTGAAAGACAAGAAATTTGTTAAAGAAGATCTCTGATCCGTCCCTGGCATTCATTGTGTGTGATCTGTAGCATGTTCTTAGGAGCACTATGAGAAGATAGTGGCTGGGAGGGCATGAAAAAGAGCAAATCAAAACAACAATGCAGCAACAGACTCTATAGAGAATACACAGAGAGTGAGAGAGAGAGAGAGAGAGCGAAGCCGAAAATACCCGTGACACAGATAGGACATACACAAGAGACTAGTTTTGCAGAAGAGTTCTCGTGTAGGGGCACTTATTCTTGTGGAATCCAGAGCTCTTGTTCTTAAATGCTGTTGCTCGCTGCTGGTAGTCTTGGAGATGACATGTTCTCTTTCTTTCTCTCTGCCTCTGTTTTTCGTGTAAAATCTAAGAGTACTAGAATTTCTTGGTCTTAACTGACTGCGATCAGATCACTGGACTCTTTGAGCCAAACGAGTAGTGCATGGACAAGAAGAAGCTAAGGAGACTCAAGAGTTGTGTATCTACAATTCTCGAGTGTCTCTTGTAAAGACGAGCCAACTCAAGCGAGAAATGAGCTGACCAACTACTCAACTTCACTTTACTTTCCTCGTCACTTTCACATATCCACCTTCACTCCGTCTTTTACTCCTACAGACACACACATCTCCTTTCCTATCTCTTTTTATGTACTTTCTGTGTGACGCTCACTTTCATCCATTTTCCCTCATGTCTTTCTCTGCTCTATCTTCTTTCTCTGTCTATAAGTATTCCTCCCTGGCTAAGTATTTTCCTCTTTCGGGGTCTGGAATGGGTGGAATGAACAATATTCTTGACACGACACATGAGCTCCGGCAAAAGAGTCAAGTCACATCCTTGATTCTACAACAGTCTAATATACTCACAATTCAGTCGCCTGTTTACTTCACTAAATTCACTAAGTACACAGTATTGATGTTACAAAAAAACGCAAGAAAGAATGAGAAAAGTTATCTTTGTTCCTTTCTTTCTGCAGAAATTTAGTCTTCTTTTGGTTGTGAGTATTTGCACTAAATATCTCTTTTACTTTTCTTTTATTATTAGCCTCTTAGCACAGAAAAGCGAGAGTCCTACTTACAACTACCCTTGTGTGGGCATTAGCTAAAAATTCTAACGCTCCACTACATCACAGACAATACTTACTGAAATTGATACTGCAGTGCCTATATATACTGACTGCACATAAAAGAAAATTCGATGATCTGTGTGTATTTGTAGAATGAGATATCATCGTATTACAATAAGTACTAGGAGAAAGGTGTATGCGTATATAGTGTGTTCTTACACAAAATATGTTTATCTAAGTCAATATCTACCTATGTCAAAAATCCAGTAGTTATATTTAGTTTAGTATGTTGGACAAAGCGAGGAAAGATTATCATTAGTCTTGTTCAGTGATGCGGAAGACCTAAAGGCATTGCGCTTAAAGCAACAAGACAAAGCTAACTTTGGTTACGTATGTCCCTTTCTCAAAGTGCAGACCAGAAACGAAAATACGAACGTGAATTTTCTGTGCTAATAAAAGAAAAAGGTTGTTGAAGTGCCTATTCAGTTATCTCTCTATTTACGATTCTAAGTGTATCCCGATATATTCCCTCTGCCATTACCTACCAACTCCTTTGTTCACAATACTCAAGTCAAGTGCCATATATACCTAGGTATGTAATGTATGTAAGTGTACCTCTACGAGGGAACAGGCTAGCATTTTTATTCAGTCGTTATATTCATATAGTAAATAGGTACATTGACATTTTTCTGTTGTATAGCTATAATATTGGTAGTAGTACTTGAACATAAGTTGAACTTTCTGCGGCCACTATTCATCCAATTGGAGTCGATACAAGCCACTCGGTCAAGTTGTTAAAAAAAGATGAGAAAAAATGAAAGGCTGACGAACAAGTTAAAATGATGCCGATGGTCTCTTGTTACTGCCACTTTACCACGGATAAATGAGACCTCGCGATGGAGAACTAAAAGCAAATCTGTTCACCGTGAATAATAGGTCGTATCAATTTGCTCATTCGCCTTCTACCATTACCGAAAGAGTACTACTAGCCGGACAAAACTAGGGACCGACCATCGATGTATACAGAAGCAATGTTGATGAGTAATGAGAAAGATTGTGCATTTATGTGCCACCATTACTTATATTATTATGCTATCCTTTGTGATCCATAAAATTCTACACAACTCACACACAAATAAGCGTGTCCACACTCACTTGGCTGTATTATGTCCGTAGTTGTAGTATCCCTCTAGTATCTCCAGTATGTAGTCCCAGTATCACTCATGGCATTGTAGTGTAGTACAGATATGCTCTTAAGAGTTAGGTATAAATAAACCATTTTCAACCAGATATAAAAGAACATCGTTTTTCTATTCTAATAACGAGGTTTCCCCGGTTTTACTGTTAAACCAATGACAAAAATTACAGTCGTTTAGTGGTGGAGCCATCGAGTTACAGACTCGAATTGCATTACCAATAATAGTATCAAAACGTACAAATGGATTTTAACCTCCAAGCGTTCTACAATTGATTAATAAATTTTACTACAATGTTTCATTGACTGTATTTCGAACATTCAAATAGTTTTGCAAACATTTATATAGTCTTGTTTATTAAATATTTTGTTAATGTTAATGAAAATAAGTGAAAGGTAATGGAAGAATTTGCCGATTGACTCAATATTCCTATTTTTGAACGCCCTTTGAATTACGTTTGTCAAAAATATTTGATATTTCGCAACAAAATAAATTCGTCGATTTTTGAGCTAGCATGCTGAACCAACAGACACACAGAGAAACCTTTTATATATATAATATCTGACAATGTTCAATGAACATCATTAAATTCACACGACTTGTTAGAATCGTATCAAGGTGTAATGTACTGTGTGTAGGCGCTTGTACTTATTATTATTTCTTATGGGTAGAATACAGCAATCTAGTCGATTGTATAAAACAAATAAGTAGGAGAGGATACCTACTCATTTTCGTGGAATTAATGTTGCGGACCACGGTGTTTTGTGTTGAGGGATTGGAGATAAATGCTCAAACCAGTTGTAAGCTGGTCGATGAAATAATAAGTAATACCTAGCTTAAGGAGACATTGGAGGATGACCGTTAATTTTGCCAGAAAAGCAATAACAAATCCAATAATCTTAGCCGGAAACTTGCTAATGCAGCATAATGCAAGCGTTTGTGAAGTTAATGTGGCTCTACAATAATGTACTTCAAAATCGAAAGGCTTCTATATTTTAAGCTGTTTTTAAAATTAGAAAGTACATTATTGTAAAGCAACATTAACTTTGCAACTAATTTGTAGGATTGCAATTGGATTGGGTGATTGCAACTGCCTTAATGCTTCGAAATGTACAGCTATATATTTATACCCGTCAGATACTTGTGTGTTGTGTCGAGTAACTCGGCTACTTACAATTGATTCACTATAACATAAGAGATTCTGATTGGCTAAAATATTCTAACATCTGATTGGCTATGATAAGCAGAAAATACATTTGATTGATTGTACAGAACTTATTTCTGATTGGTAGAAAATGAAAAGATTGGCTTATATGGTAAACTTACATACTACCAAACAATTAGTTCTAACGGTGTACTGGAATAACTGCCTTAACAAGCAGTTTTCCTTAGAATTGTCTCTTTTTTCTCACCTTACTTCGGTACTCTAATTGGATGTAATGGGAATCCAAACCTACACAGTTAACAAACTGAACCACGCTTCAAATGCCTTCTGGAGGTAGTACTTTCATCAAATTAAGCAGCTTATTTAATTTGATGAAAGTGTACTCAAACCGCAACTTCAACGTACCTTTCAACTTCAATGTTTTATAAAAAATGAATACGTAATACTCATATGATTCGAAATATGAATGAATCCTTCGTGAAAGTTCTGCAGAAAGCGAAAGTAATAAATGTGTTCTGACCATGTTCAGCATCATTCAGATTTCATGTGTTGTACAATCTATTGCTCTATGGTATCGTGGTGCACAAGTTCAGCAGAAATTCCACTTCAATCCTGAAATTTTCTTTCTTTAGGCACATTTGAAACATTTTCATTTCATAATATTGAATACTGAGGGTATGTATTTCTCATACTTTTACATGATATTTCTTTACTGGGCCTATAAGAGTAATATTGTATAAAATATATTATACCAAAGAAATGCAAGGAAAATTTCTTCGGGTGTATTTACGATATAAAATTAAATAAAAAGTCAAATCTGCTTATTATGCTGTATGTAGGTACTTGAAAAATATAATGGAAAAACTTGTCTTGTAATATCGTTTCAGTCTAAAACACGACTAAACACGGTTTCCCGAGTCTTGAATAACACAAGGAGTTATACATCTGCCTAAAATCTTTCCCCATTTCAACAAGTTATGTTCATGGCTGTTAGATTCATCATAGTCATTATACAGCTATTGTATATAGTACACCTATATACCTATATAGTTATCCCGTTGTTCCTAATACATACAATAATGCTAACGAGAATGAACTTTGGTACAACCATATATGTTATACATTACACTCACACAAGTTATGTCGTATCCAATATTTCAAGATTGAATTTAGTGGAGACGTGTAGTGTATGTTGTCCGCCTACTCAATACTCGAGTAAATTAAAGTCGATTTCAATACCTATAGTTGTATACAAAGAAATAGCCTCAGTCACACACTACTTTCCCCTCCAGCCCACCTACATATAAAGCAGCTAAGCTTTTGGTATATAAACTGAACACCATAAATATATATATAACATTATACCTGTATGTCCATGTAGAAGCTGAAATATTAGTACAATGAATTCAGTCGTACATTAGTTAAGTTGGGTCTGTGGAATTCAGTAGTTTTTTTAGATCTTCAGTTCAATGCAGACGGAAAGTCAAATCGGTTTGTGTGTGTAGCAGAGACGTTTGCTCTTGAATGCTTTTGTGTGAAATTTATCCAAGCTGTGTGGAGACTGGAGACTGCTTCCTACAGTGCAACGTTAAGAATAGATAGGGAGAAAGCAATAGACTTGACATGAGACCATTGAAAAAATTACCTAGATTGATTCTGACAAGGCTGTTGGTCTGGACTCGACTGGGCACTCTTTTTAATTCGCTTTTGATAAAACCTATTTCTTCATGCTCAATTATCCTGAATAGCATTCGAGTGCAGGTTATTGTTAATGTCAAACCCAGGCATTCGGGTACAACATCATCTACACTAAACAAAGATGTAGGGCAGAGCGCGAGTTCAATTTCTACTTCCTGGTAGTTCGATCAATGCAAGGATTTTTACTATTACGTAGTAAATTGGAAAAATACTTTAGTCTCATAAAATTTTACTTTGAAATCATTAGACATTGTAATGACGAAAAGAAATTTCACCATTAGTATATGAGACAGTTTTGCGGATAACTTGACAATCATTGCATTAGAAAGAATGACTATTGAGTGAGATGAATCCTGTTTCCTCTAACTCAATATTGTGAATGTCTTGTATAAGTTAGTCACAGACAAACTACATGTTTGATACTGGAATTTACCTCTAAGTTATAAGACTAATTGCTTTAAAGCGGGTGTGGAGGATGCAGAAGAAAAGTAGACTTTGAAAATTCAAAGGTCTACTTTTCTTCTGAATTTGACCCTTTTTTAAAAATTTGATAGTACATTATTGTAGAGCAACATTGACTTCACAGATCCAAGCATTTTTTTCTTAACATGTTTCTGGTTAAGAGATAATGGGATTAATTGGATTTGTTATTGCTTTTCTGGTAAAATTAACGGTCATCCTCCACACCCACCTTAACTACCAGGTAATTTCACTTCTTTTCACTATAAGGCAAGTGTAGTTACCTACATATAGCTGTTTTCTAGAATCGTGATGACGAAGTAACAAATATTTATATATAATTTTGTAAGGGTAGAAGTTCATTCTTGTTAGACAAATAATTTAACTTGAGGAAATTGGGAGGTAAATGTAAAAACTTAAAATTTTCAGCTACGTGCAATATAAATAATAGTAACTACCTTCCTACAACAATAATAATAATTAGTTTGAAACTTTGATTCAAAAACACGGTTAATGGTACATACATAAAACTTTTTTGTGATCCAATTTATTTTCTGAATGCTAAAATAATTGGAGTGGTATATTTTTACTTATTTTCACATAGTTTTCTGCATAGATTATTTACGTATACCTAGGTATATCTGCATTAATGAGGGTATTATATATTAATATAATTTATCTTACTACATATTAGAGTAGTAGAAACCTGTTTGAATTGAGTTATTAGCATGGGAAAGTGTAATTAGATTAAAATGAGTTTTGGATGTTTTCAGGATTGCAGTTGGAGTGGCGAATGATGGAAGAAGTTGGATGAGGATCAAACACAAGTGACGAGAAGGGAGATGACAGCGGTTGGCGACGTCGTCTCCGGGTGGCCATGTGCCGCCTGGTTTGCAGGTTGCAGAGAATCTCGCAAACTTATCCTCATCATCGTTGCCATCGCACTTCTCTTGGATAATATGCTGTTAACTACAGTCGGTAAGTCTTCCTGTCAAAACTTTCGAATAAATGTGTCACGGAGCGTGCAAAATAAAACATAATACCATAATATATAAACTACGACGTACTTCATCAAATAACATCCAGAAATAATATAATAACTTCATCTCATATTATGCTCTATGCAACCAACCTCACCGAGCTCTCTAAATCATCTTCCACTTTCAACAAAAATTCTAAACCTGCCACATGTTCTTGTTCTTTTATACAAACTCAGGTTCATCCACCTTATATACCTCTCATACCACACCATTGCATTGCTAGAATTCCCATTTCATGCTGAAAAACCTGTATAAAGGACTAGCATTTATGAGTTCGTGAGTCAGATATATAGGAATTGCATAAAATTGAAATAAGATTAGTAATTGACGAAAAGACAGCAGCACTCATTCTGTGCATTTGCTGTTGTGTTATTAAGTAATTTTCTAAACTTATCCAGTACCGTTCAAAGTTACGAAAAGTAATAGTTATCATTCAACATGATGCTTTATGATATGTGGTAGGAATTATACTACACATAGTAATACTATTTGTAGTACCACATTTAAATGCATACCTAAGTATTAATTATCATATGCATGAAATACTTAATTTATTCAATCTTGCTACTTCCTATATATTGGCATCTTAAATGTTTAAATATATTTGTATTGTACCTAACTAAAAAGACTTGTATGTCACTATAGATTTTGATAATATTCCTACTTGCAATACATGCATTTAAGATAAAATTACAGTATCAACATTATCAGCGACTATTATTGACTGCAAGACAGTCAATGATACGATATAGATAAGGATATCAGTAAGAGAATCAGATGTCTGTGAAACGTCTTACTACTAATAGCTGTGAGTTTCGTTTGTATCGTTATTCTCATTGCGTGTTTTGAGGAAAATCTGCCTCAGTTTCATACAATGTACTCTGTGAGTGAAAAATTAGGTGTCTATTGTATTTCTAAATATGATGTGTCAAAACTCGTCTACTGGTCTATGGCCAGTTGTACTGGTGACTACCTTTGCTTTATTCCTTGACAACATTTTATTATCTGTTATCGGTAAGTTGTAAATTTTATTTTCAAAATGATCATTTTTAGAGGTAAAATATTCTGCGAAATCCTTAATCGCTGTTCAGAAATTGTGACGTAATTACTGGAATAGGTAATAATTTTTGAAGAATTGCAAACAAAGGCATTAAATCTCAACTATTTAACAGCTATAACCAAATATTTAAGTTCAGAATTTCAAGTAGGTTCGTTTTTGATTTTTCATATAAGTTAAAAGGCAAACGTGGAATAAAATTGAATGAAAATACAGAGATACTAGACAAATACTCTGAAACATGCCCCTTAGAATGTGATTACTTTAGAGTACAATAATAGGCCATAATAAGGAAACGCAAGGTGACTACATTGAATTCACTTTGGAAACTTTTACAAGACGAGCCGAAAAGGTTTACTCCATACAAGTCCTTAAATGTGTTGGCTTCATGGAAATGATGATTACGTATAATTTATAATTATAAGAATCGCATGTAGAACACGTAGAAAATTTGCAGAAGATTCACAGTTTTTGTCTTCGCTTTTAATTTAGAGGTAAACGACCAGTCCAAATAAAGTGTAAATCCCCTTGTAGCAGTTGAACAGCATAATAAGAAAGTTTAATAAATTTTCTAAGTATATAAAGGAATTAAATATTTTAGCAACTACAATTCTCAATACAATTATTAATAATTTGCGTATATGTATTTTGTTTTATGTATACATTTTCAATGTAAAACAAAAATCAAACAATCGCCTAGGGAAACACGCATAGGATGAGTTTGGATAAATGCTGGATGGATTTCAGCATTCCTCCAAATTCAACAGCAATAAAATGTTTCATGGGTTACAAGGGTGTAAACGATTCTGAAAACTTAATTAACTTTAATGTCATCTTTACTTTGTTATTTCTCGTGATTCTAGTATAGGATATATGTACAGATATAGTTTTGCTCTGTAGTAGAAATAATGTGAATTAGATAGGATGGTTGTAACTGAGATGTCAAAGACTAAAATAATTCCATTCCAGCTGGCATTTCTCATGGGGTAAATATTTGGCGTGCATATTATTCGTACTGACTTCCTCTTGTTTTGACCGAGTTACTCGGCTGAAGTTGAAACTTCCAACACGGTTGTCCTTGTCCGTACATAGAATAAAATTAAGCCCACACACACATCCACGATCTTGGAGTAAGCTGCAGTGCATTACTTTGGCGTAGTGCTTAGTAAGAGTAGTAGCAAAGATGGTAGTGTCGCTTTCAGTATTTTCTGCCGTGGAGTCGGTGGGTTATGGTTGCTTTGACTTGACACTTTTGGGAGAATATAGAGAGAAGAGCTGGAATGGTAAAGGTCTGAGAAGATTTGAGAAATTGTGTGGCTAGCATAGGAGTGAGTGAGTGAGTGATTTTCATTGCATGCACCTTGGAGATATTTTGATACGGTGAGAGTCCATTAGAGGATTTACTAAGTTATATATAGTAAACGAGTTAAGAATACCAAATTAAATCACATCACACTCTTCTCTGCATTCGCTAAACTTGAATGCTCAATGCTCAACTATTCTTCTGTTCTGTGGATTAGTGCAATCTACATAGACAACCTACTCAACTCACATACATGATTCAGGCTACTATACATAACTATAATAATATCCCAGCTCTAAGTCTATGTCTACAAAGAGTGTAAAGGAAAAATGTATAGGAGGTTGTGGTAAGAATCTGTGAAGCACTTGTACTTTCTCCACGACGAGAACGTGTAGCATGAGGGTAAACGTACAAGAGATATAAGTCAAAGTCAAAATTCACTTCCAAATCTGAGACTTTGTTAAGAACTTGACTTGTCTTTTTCTGTAGAACCACCGAGCAAATTTTCCACTCCACGTACTGACGTTCTTGCTTTAGGTATATAATATACCTAGGTACTTTTACACCATAGTATATCAAAACAGCACCATGTATTGTATTTTTAAAACACAAACGCATTTCAACACTATAATATACCATGAGATTTTACATTTGTTGTAATCTAACTCATGAGATTTCTCCAAAATTTGAATTTTATTTGAATTTGGTACAATTAAAATGTTTGACAGATGTCTTGTTAAATTTTTTATAAAATATTTATTCAACTTTTGCGCACATATGGTTAGAATATTGACAAGAGTGTTGACACGCAAGAACAAAATATCTTTTGAATTATAGAACGATGCTACGTAAAAGTTCTACGTAAACATTTTAGAAACTAAATTATTGTGTAAGTATAAAATAATTTAGTTCCTAATAATATGTTTTAGTTAGAAGCTTTCTGAAATTATGTATTTTCCAAGCGTTTGTTAATATATCGGTTGCTGTGAATAAATACATTAAAAGTATTCAAACTTATACTGAGGGATTTAAAAGCTATAGCTTGCATTAATGCATTAACTTTTTGAAAGGTCATCGAATAATCACGCAAGAGTGCTAAAGAGGATATCTCCGCAGTGAAAAACTATTAGGACTTTTCTTGTGTTTCAATATTGTATGCACTTTCTCTTAGCCTGCATGGCTTTTAAGTCAGAAATCATAAGCACATAGGACAACTCTAGTATTTATAATGCATTTTGCATCGGACGAGTGTTGGGAAAATGAGTGCAAAGTAATTTCGCCTAAATAAAGTTGTGGCTGTTAAATGTGCAAGTTGGGTATTAGCGAAGATAGGTATCTGTATGCATAGTGAAGTCCATGCTTTTGGTATTAACCTGTGATATAAACGATGTAGCAATACAGATACAATGGAGAAACCTTGGACTGATTCCGTAGTTACAAATTTGTTTTGGTATATCACTCATCTACTAGTAAGTACTAGTTGCAGTGTGCAGTAAAATTACCCAGTAATTTTTGGTTTCAACACAATGGAGTCATATGGGATGGAAAAAACAGAAATATAGGCTACACAATAGAAGTCCATTGCAGGGCAGATCAAGGGAATCACTTTTAGTATTCATATACACAATAAGGGAAAGAGTAACTCTAACCGTGCAGCTAAATCGGTTCAGCCGGTCACTATAAATCTCCGCTATAATATTATAGCTTCCGAAGAAAAGCCTTTTACTGGGAAAAGTGTGTGGTTTAAGACATTAGTATTTCTCCGTCGTAATAATTCTTACGTGTTTAGTGGAACAGGAATATTATAGCAGAATATAGTGTAGTTCTTTCCTACGTACTGTCTGTAGGTATGTAATAATATTATACGTGTTCTTTATAACATTTTACACGTATCCATTTCAGTGCTGTTTTCGAAAAGTAGTTCCAGTTTCACAAACCGAGAGCTACATAATAATATAATGCTATAGGTCTATAATATATTCTAGTCTCTGTCATTGTTCTTCACACCTAGGAAAACTGTAGCTCTGTCTTAGAATGCTTTTGTCTCACTTTTAAAGAATTTTAACTTCAAAGAAGAAATGTTTCGGAGAAATTTCGATTTATACCGTAAACACCGCCATGTGGTCCGTTATAATATTACAACCATACCACCAACTTATTCGAAGCGTTAAATTTAGTAGGGTTTATTTTAGAATATTTTGTTATTAAATGGATATAATTACCTATAGTGCAAAAGAAGTCGCATTATTGAGCTATAACTGTAGAAAGGACTAATATTTTGTTTTAAAAGTCTATTTAAATTAATCCTATTACTTTCTAATGTGGTTTGGATAGCAAAATAATATATATCTTAAATCTTAAAGTATGGATGGATAAACTGATAATGAGTTGAATTAATTTAAATACCACCGATTAATACACAGCAACTCTTCGTCTCCACTCCACAGTCGTACTTGAATTTAACTGGGATTTCTGTGAAAATCTAAACATTAAATTCTATTGAATATTTTCTCTTTGGCTGCATGTATTTCAAAAGAAGTTCTTTACATTGGATACCAAAATAGATTTTTCTACACAGTATAATTTACAGATTTACAGAATTAAAATGAGATAATGTTAAAGATGCAGTGATGAGAGTGATTAATTCGACTCTTGGAGAATAAATCTGTTTGATTTAACCCTTGCATAGCACAAATGTTTTAGGACGCCTTAATATTATAGAGCTGAATAATTTCCGTGAGTATAATATAGGTAGACTTGCCCGAAACAGTTTTTGTGGCGAAGTCGGAGTGACGTAGAGAAGTTAATATACATACAGACAGTTAACTGTGAGAAGAGTGGGAGAAAAACTATTGAAATGAAGCGGATATGGAATATGTTCGCTTAACTGATTTTGGGTCTCCATCTCGACTCCAGTCGAAAATCAACAGTAGTTGAAGTGGTGTCTGTACAGTTTTCTATGTATAGTATATTAGAGTATAAGTGTGGATGTGTAGTGTTGAACTGGTAAAGTAAGGGATCTCTTCTGGAAGGAAAAAGATATTCTTTGTTAGTAAGTACCAAACCACATGCATGATTCCTACACTAGTACATCAGACTAGGAATACCTTCGTAGATATAGATGCAATAAATATCTCTGTACAAGAAGAATTACAGGAGAAAGGGAAACAGAAGCGAGACTTTTAGAAATTGTATGTATACTCCTTGAGCTTACAAGAGTACATTCTGTGTATTGAATTCCCTTTCTCTTGAGGCATTCTGTATTTGTAGTAGTATTAGGAATGTGTGCCATTGTTAAAGCAATTGTTAAAGCTGTATGAGGTTCACGACAAAGGGAGAAGAGATAGATAGTACAACTGGTGGGAGAAGAACACATATGTGGAATAAATGGTTGTAATATATAAGTATTAGCAATATGATTTGGGAGGAACAAGTCAATGGCAAATCAATAAAATTTATTGTACTCTGCTGAATTGATTAGATGAATCCCATGAAATGAAAATAGCTTAGCAAAACCAAGCAAGGCAAGTGCTGATGTTCTGGTACTGGCAATGGCAACGTAAAAATACCATTCTTTTTGTTTCTGTCGGTAAGAAATTCAAGTGGAAAACGGAGTCGGTGAAATTCATGAGTTGCATGCTGCTAGTATTTACTGACGTGACGCTACTAGTATTTTTAAGTCGGGCCAATTGCTTAAGTGTTCCTAGTCCTTACACCACGGTTTGTTATTGGCACACACTACTTGTCAATACTTGTAAACTGTTTACACTACGAAACCCAATACTGCCGATGAGTCTGCAATACATACCTACATAATATGTAATCTATTAAACTACCAGTATAGCTGCTTTATACATAAAACAATGCCCTTGACACATCATATAAGACTCAAAACACACTTTGAGGATGCTAAAAGCCACTTGCTAGTAGTACTTCAATGTCTAATGGTTAATACCACTCTTTTACATGCTATATACAGTTACTATATAATAATGGTACGATATAGCTAATTAAATAAATAGGTATGTTAAATAGTAGTCTGGAAAAGCATGCAAGACAGATGCAACTGCAAGGACTAATAACAATACCGAAATTTTACCCATGCTTTAACCTTATTAAATTTTGAAGAGAACATGTAGAAGATTTTCTTGTGCTAGCAGATGTTGTGTTACTTAAAGTGTGAAAAAATTAGTATGTATAGGTAATTCATTCATGAATGAGTTATTAGGAGCAGGTGTGTCCATACTTGTCTTTAATAATAGTCTATCTACCTAAGAGAATGAGTTGAGTGTAGGTTCGCAACGTAGTTGTTGATATAGAGTAGCTGTGTGTTTTTATTTATCAATCGACTAGTGGCTTAAATCTATTTGCAAAATTATGGTGCTGTGGTATTTAATCATTTTTTAGAAGGTTGGAAGGAATTTCGTTTCATTTTACTTCCTGTAGAGAATAAATATAATTTATCTCAATTATTTACGTTGGACAATAAAGAAAGGTTAAAGTTTATTTTTCTACTTTCTTTCTATCCGTACTTAGGAATGAAACTCTTGGAATTTTCCTCAAGGCATCGCTCTAGCTCCACCTGATTTCCTTTCTACTTCTCATCCTTATTTATTCGCCCACGTTGATCTTGGGTTCACTTCCGTTTGATTTCCTTTTCCCTTCACCCTCACTGTTGACAGTCTGTACACTTCTATGTGAGCTGCAAATAAAGAACTTTCAACACTCGTGTAGGTATTATATCCATAACACCAGCACTACATTTTATTACCCACTCGGCCCATTTTATTCAACGAGCAAACTTGAGTAAAATCATTTTCAATAACATTCTCCCAGCAAATCGTCCAACTTGAAAACATCGACGCAATTCGTGTTGTTGTAGAACCTCTGCTTTTCTCCCTGCCATCAATTTACAAAAATGCCAAGACTTTAAGACCATTATTTTCTTCGTGTTGTAAATATTTCTAACATTTTTTTAAGTAATATCGTAGCTGCTTGTTGTATTGTTTTTTCATTTAAAGAAGTGTGAAACTTTGAAGAAATCCGTAACACCCATGAAAAGGGAATGCATGATAGATGAATTGTATTTGATTAGCTACACCACAATGTGAGAAAAAACTCATTCATCTTCCGGACACACAGTTTTCCACTTGTCGTTGAATTGAAGTCGAAATGTTAATATTATTTCTCTTCGCTCTGACTCTGACTGTGTTTTGCTTTTACCGTCCGGTGACAGAGTGCCGATTTATAATACGGGTCTGACAACTATTGTTCGAAATACTTTTTTTGCTGCTAAATCCTACTTGACAAATCTACAATAAGCTAAAGTATAAAACGCATTTTACAATATAAGATATGTGTATATAGTACAATATAAGAGTAGAATGTGTAGGTATTAAATATAAGCGAAGGTAAGGATAAGTACACGAGTTTATCCCTTACTTTATTTGATAAGTAATGCTTTGATATGATAATGATATAGTTAAATACGTAGACAGGTGTTTGTACTGTACTGCGTACTGAAAGTATTTTCAACGGGTAACTCATCCGGATATAATAATCATATCAGTACAATAACCGTGATTTCATATGGATTTATTTGTACAATACAATGTTGAAATTTTTCACAGTTCCAATCATACCGGAATTTTTGTATAACATTCGACATCGTGAAGATGGACTTACATATTCCGATAACGAGTCAGATTGGCCTCAACCCACGACTGCAGGTGCGACCACAACAATCGGAACATTCCTTCTCACCACGGGAGAACCCTATGCAACAAGTACTTTCTACTTTCACTAAGCTTTTCCTTTCCTTACAAACACATACATACACACAATTCTCACGATTCTTAAGTTACCCTTACCGACGTTTTCTCTGCAATACACATGCTATTGTGTTGTAGATGTTGGTTAAGCCTATTATGAGTAATAGCACATGGTGATTGATGGAATAACATGCATGTCATGAGAATTTTGAATAATAACCAATGTGATTACAGCTTTGCGTGTATGTATTGTATATATGTATGTAAGCTGCATGTAGCGATTCATGTAGGTAGTTATGTAAGAATTATGTGTACTGTGCTTTATAGACACAACCATCATGATGCCAACTACACCGTTGGTTACTAAAAAACCTCGAAAGACAAAGCACGAGGAACTGAATGAAGAGAATGTGGAGGTGGGAGTGATGTTTGCATCAAAAGCGTTTGTTCAGTTATTGACTAACCCTTTTGTTGGACCACTAACTAACAGGTAAATAAACCAAACCTGGTATTACATACTGACCGCTCTTGCATTGAACTCATATTGCAGTATTAAACTCATGCATATATATTTTAGCCTTTGATCTTCAGCTCTTTTTTATTATACTTGTGTTGTGTAGCGTGTTTAATCATTTTTCTTTTGTACTTGTGTTTAGGATTGGGTACAGCATACCGATGTTTGCCGGTTTTGTTATCATGTTTATCTCTACAATCAGTAAGTTCCTTTTGATTCTCATTACTTAGACACGTCACGTACAGTTTTTGTAAATATCTCATCTAAAACTACGTCTCAAAATGTCTTCTTTTTTCATTAAGTCTTGATTAAAATACGGTGGTGAGCAAGATTAGTTTTTTTACAGTTTTTGCTTTCGGACGAACTTACGGAGTTTTATTCTTGGCTCGTGCTCTCCAAGGCATTGGATCTTCATGCTCCAGTGTCTCAGGTATGCATTTACTTCCACAACATGAAACGTCCAAATTATCATTCCTTCTGCTTTATTCATCTTTAACCAATCTCAAAAGTCGGGCACGCTTGTTAAAAACCTTTTATCACCTTCATATCTGCAAAATATGATGTAATGACGCTTCTATAGGGGTGTCTTGATGGAGAATGCATGCAGATGCATATATTTTTTCAATTTTTCTCAAGTTCCTATCAAATGATGGAAAGGGAGCAAGGTACAATTGTGTGAATGGGTGAATGTACATTACAATAATAGAGACATGGAAAATATTCTCAAGTTGCACTCTTTCGAGCAGAAGAGGAGAAATTTCAAATAGCTTTTTGCGAGTGAGTAGTAAATGCGAGAGTTAATGTGGCTGTAAAGAAATTGAATGCAAGTAGATATAAGAGTTTTTGAGGTTGAAATGATAGAAATGAAACGTTTTTCTAGGAATGGGAATGCTGGCTGAAAGGTTCCCAAACGATCAAGAGAGAGGAAATGCGATGGGAGTCGCATTGGGCGGCTTGGCGCTGGGAGTCCTCATAGGTCCTCCATTCGGGGGTTTGATGTACCAATTTGTGGGTAAAACGGCACCTTTCCTCATCCTGGCTTGTCTGGCTTTGGGTGATGGTTGTAAGTGTCCATTGTCAAATCTCTATTACTCACTCAAACCATCCATAGTCATCTTTTACATGAGCGAACTTCGTAAAGTCCATATTACAATGTAATGAAGTGTGTGAAACGAAATGTTTTCGCGTTTCCACTCTTTGCATCCCTGATTCCCTTTTCTCATTATATTTTACTATACACCCCTTGTGCGTTTTTGTGTCTTCCGGGTTTTTATAGTATTGCAATTACTCGTACTCCAACCAGGAATAGTACGCCAGGAAGCTGACGCACCGTCACTCAAGGCACTCCTAATGGACCCATACATCATTGTCGCAGCAGGTACTATACACACACACAACAATACCAACACAAACACACATCCCACACAACTCATTACAACTTACTTTCCATTTTCGAAACTTTTATACATGTATATGCAATACACTGTATATATCTTTGCCTTGTCCAAGAAAGCATTAATCATCATTTATGATTCATATATAGGAGCCATCACTTTCGCAAACATGGGCATTGCCATGCTTGAACCTTCTCTACCACTCTGGATGATGGACACAATGAATGCCCCTAAGTGGCAACTGGGAGCTGCTTTCCTCCCAGCTTCCATTTCTTATCTTATTGGTACTAATTTATTTGGACCTCTTGGGCACAAGATTGGCAGGTATCAGCACTACCTCTAGAATTCCGTCTTACGCATAAATTTGCGTTTTCATTTAAATATTACTATAAATACTAAGTGAATAAAATATGTCATTCCAGGTGGTTAGCGGCAATGATAGGTCTCATTGTTATTGGAATATGTTTAATATGTGTAAGAGATATTTTCTATTTTATCCCCATTTTAAAATTTTGCTAGGTAAAATATATTATGGATATGGTTGTAGTTTTTGGTTGGTGGGTGTACACAATTTATTTTATACAGATTCCTTTGGCTACAAACATTAACCACTTGATTGGACCAAATGCTGGATTAGGATTTGCAATTGGAATGGTTGACAGTTCCATGATGCCTGAGTTGGGCTACTTGGTCGACATACGACATGCTGCCGTCTATGGTTCCGTCTATGCTATTGGGGATGTAGCCTTCTGTCTTGGCTTCGCCATCGGTAATACCTAAAAAGAGGAATTAATGCTGCTATTATTTTTTGTAGGGTCGTGTGGATTGAAGAGAAATTTCTGACATTTGGTATTTAATTGTAGGTCCGGCCATGAGTGGAACATTGGTGCAAACTATAGGATTTAATTGGATGCTGGTGGGGATTGCCATTATAAATTTCATGTATGCTCCGGTATTGTTTATGCTCCGTGCACCGCCCACCAAAGAAGAGCAAAAGGTGCTACTATTGGGGGAAAAGTCCTCCGTTCGTTATGTAAATTACAAAAACGAAGACGAGGAAGAGTAAACCTTGACACTCCTCCAATTAACAATTCAATCTGAACCAATCATCAATTAACATTGCTACTTTGTGCCAAAAATTAACATACATGGTGCCAAAATTACAAAATATGCAACTTGAGCACGCTATGCACGACACAAAGAAAAACATCTGAAATGGGGCTTTATAATATTCACTCTAATAAAATAATGCTAGTCATGAAGTACATAATATCTACGTGAATTCTTACCTTAGTCATTGACAAAAACTAACACAAGTATTAGTAGTTCAGTATTACATCACTGAGGAATTCTTTTCAAGTTGTAATGCTATGATTGATTAATCAGACACAAAACAGTATAAAGGGTATTTATTGAAAAACTATTTATTAGTTAAGGTAGAATTTAGATTCGTGCACAAATTACAAACATTCAGAGTTAAGTCTAAAGCCACCATTTGCATGAATCAGAATAGTTATTCCATTGTAATTATAGTACATGATTTGTAAATATTTCACAAGTGTGAAAAATGTCGCACAATCTTTTTTAGTAGGTACTAGAACTCTACATTCTGCACTTTTCACACGAATTATTAATTGCTTTTCATCTGAAATTAGTGAATCTTTATTAGAAAGAATAGCATACTTATTTGCGCTGCAAAGGTAGGTAGGTTGATATATTCAACCGTCGAAACAATTGCATGGTGTAGAATTAGAAGTAAAAGAAAATAAATTGATAATAATTTTCTCATTTTAAATTAATGTCTCTCGTCGAACCCCATGTTTGACATTGGCAATTACACAGGGCTTGTTTAATGAGTTAATGAATATGTAGTTCGCAAATGTTACGTGGAATAATTACTATGAATATTTGATTTGTTCTTTAGGTATATTCTGCACTTTAGATACTTAATTGAAACTGAATAGTATATTGTGGTGGCTTTTCACTTTACTGTGTAATAAAATCCCAATTATTTGAGAAATAACACAATACCTATACATAGATAAAATAAATCACAAACAAAATACATAACACTCATGCAGAAATAATTAGTTACACATAAAACACCCAACACCAGGAAACACAAATTACATTGAGGGTTTTACACCTCGGAATAACGTATACGGAAACAGAATTACATTTTGAGGCACAAAAAGATATATATTTCACTACGATACGATTAATTGGGAAGCCATTCATGAAAAACTGAACATATGAAACAACATTCCACTGCAACAAAGTAACAATTGCTGACGGGACCATTTGTGACATTAAGGACAACAAGATTGAAACAAGGTTACGCATGGGTAACCTCTGTAACCTTGCACTTGGGAAAATACGGGAAAATATGTAATTTTCAGACACATTAAAATCTTACACACAAACTTGAGCGGAAAATACTTTATGGAAAAACCGTCTCATCCAAAAATTCTGATAGGTAATAAAGATAGATTATACATTGATGCACTCGTGGTTTGATACCGATGGAGGCGTTTATGAGAATGCAGAACAACATTATTATTTACCTACCGCATGTTTTCTGACACAATTAATTCACAGATCTATAAGAAATTATAATGATTTAAAAAATTTCATTGCTTTTAATTGTACTGCTATCTGAAGTACTGGCGGAGTAGATACATGAAATGGGTACTAATAATATAAAATGCTTTATGTATTAACATTCAGTCATGCATTCCAACAATTACAGTACTCGTTTTATACTGTAAATGCTAATAGCGATGTCTCATCTGATGTAATAGATCTGAATACAGAATAATAACTATAAGTTCCGTATATTTCCAATTTTCAGAGACATAATGTTACCTTCCATTACGTTCCTGGAAAGGACCTCATTGAATCAAGAAAAATTGTTGATGAAATAGAAGCGGTAGAAAATTATCTACCAAGTACATAATACAAAATCATTTACATTTCACGAACAAGCAAATAATTCAGTAATGCGTTTTGCACTATACTATCAACGCACATATTATATGAAATCATACTTATGGGATATATTTAGCACAGGAAATTACACTTCCTGAAAAATCATGAGACAGAAATCATGTCAAATGTAATTGTGCATGAAACGAGTCTCAATAAGAATTTTCATGTTGTTTTTATCCTGATAAACGGATGAAAGTAAACATAGCTCCTGATTTAGTGATTGAAAAGATCAATAACAGACTAGTATATAAAAATCTGTCTGTATACTAAATGTATGGATTTTCAATTCAAATAAAATTGCAAGCACATGAATCTGAGTGGGGAGGCAAACGACAAATTATTTTTGTCTTCTCCACATTATTTGTGCATTTTCATGGTTGTCTGACTTGTGTCTAGACCCATATAATGACTCGTGTTGCTTTAAACTTCTAGTCTATAATAAAAATGAAGTAACTTTCAAGGTCTAGCTTGATATTGATTGAAATTACAAAGAATCTCCCAATTCAACAGTGTGCAAATGATGTTGTCTTAACGCTTGTCCTTTGAAATCTTACCGATACGAAAATTGTCTCAGTGAGAAAAAGTACTTTGAATGGAATTAGAAAGAAACTGAATTTGGCTGCACAGCTTCTTTCTTTTGAATTCAAAACTTTCACCTTTCTCAATCTTGATTTTTTAAACATTTATTTCCATTCACTAACCGTACATGAAGAAACAAAAATGAATTATGTGACGGGAGTTTACTTTTGTTTCTTATTTTAGTGTGGTTAAAATGAGGGCATTTTTAATTACACTACATGTATGTAGTTAGACCTTTTGAGACCAGTTTATTTTAAAACCATTGGCAAAACGGAAAACAATCCAATAATTTCCATTTGATTAACAATTTAGATGGTTATATTTTGTGCATATTTCTTTGTACTCGAGTAAGATGAATATAGGAGAATCGTATAACCTGAAATATTACATCAATTTTGTGAACGGTGGGTTCCATTTCACAGAAGTAATTAATGAATTGCAAGAAATGTCAGAATCTGGTTATGGGCTGACCTTTGGTTCAATTTCAACAATTTTCCAACTAGTCTTTGACATTGCTCTCATACTCTAATTGTAAGTACTATAAATATAATGTAATATTACACAATCGTAATTGTATTAACTAAATGTGTAACTGTTTAAATGTGACCAGTTCAATCAAAGTTCGATGTTACCACGCGCCTCCTTTCCTATTTAGCAAGCATACTATTGATGTTATTAACTAATACATGTTTGTTGTCAATACAATGAAATGGCTAAAAAAAACTACAAAACACATTAACTAACTGATGTTACATATTATGTGTTCTTTATTACCTCATAAATTCATAAATATCCAACATGCATACAAATTATCTTGATTTTGAAAAGCATAGAGCAACTACAATGAATTCTTTAAGGACTGAATTAATTGGTCAATAATCGAAAAATATTGTGGAAATGATTTATGCCCTAAATAAGATGCATTCAAACATAGAAAAGTAATTGATGGAGAAGATTTGGAAGATTGTCACCTGCAATATTAGGAAATCATTATGATTCTTTCATATCATATTATAAGCAATTTGATTGTAACCACTACTTTTTTTCTTTTTAGGCTGCATTTTTTAATTAAGTAATGATGCTATTTATGATTTGATATATAAAAGTTCAGACGTGTACACGACATTACAAATTCTGTGTATAACATTGAGATTGTTTATTCTTAAACATTTGCCGTAAAGCCAGTAAATGAACAATTTATCCATAATAATATACACTTATTGATTTATTACATTCAATCTTAGATTCTTAATAATCAAAATAATTTTAACCATCGAAAACCAATATTAAATAACGATTACAATTAAAATACACTGGTATTGTCTGTTATATTGATTGACACACACATTAAAGTAAGAGATAATGTCCAAATACTTATTGGCTAATTTAATTACATTACATAGAAACGTTCGTTGCACCGAGATAGTATAGTTCCGTTTTGTATTATTAAATATATTATTACCCTTCCCGTAACAATTAAATCCACAACAATCTGATGCTCTAATTAAATAAGGTAGTAAAACATGGATTTTTCTTTCACACCCCGCAATAGCCTTTCACTTTTGGCTAATTGTAAGTATACGATTATACAATTACAGAAAGGCAAATTCATCCCCGACAATACTTACACAAAGTTCAATACAAAATAGCATTATATGTGGCTATACACTGTTCGGTTTTTGTATGAAAATTTTGACAATTTACATTTCATTCGGAGGAGTTGCTTTTTAAAATCAAAGTATACCTACTGAATTCGATATGTCGGGATAACGCTTCGTTCACTAATTAATTTATCCAATTGATATAAAAATGGCACCAATTATTAGGAGGTCTAGTGCCAATGTTTTGGCGCATTATCGTATGTGTACTTCAATCGGTACGCTTCGGCAACTATCAAACTTATATCTGCACTATCCCAATTTTGTGTAGGCAAGTTTTGTAGCAACAACATTAATCCCTAAAACAAAAGCAAAATTAAAATTAATCAGACAATACTGTGCGATTAAAATTTAATATTAAGTACAAACCTGAAAGTCATTTTGTTTCATAAGATGTTCTCTCCAATGACGAAGAAATGCGGCACATACATATAGTAAAACAGAACCACAACCATCCGGTTCGGCAAGATATGTGTCCCATAATCTTATTGTACATCGTAATGGGAGTTCTCGCATTAGTAAATTGTTCATCCAACGAAATGAAAACTGAAGATAGTCTATTTCATGTCTCTGTAGATGATGGTGCAGTTTTTCTGTAAATCAAAGAAAAAATAAAAATAAAATTGACAAAACTTGCATTAATCAAAATATTTAATTAAATTCATACAAGAGGTATTTATACTGGAGTAATGGTGTATGTGACTCATTGTCAGTAACTGAGTAACTACATCCTATATTATGATACCAAGCGTGTTACAGCTTTCAATACCATAAGAATTTCATTAGTGTTCATAGGTGTAATTAAAGGAAATCAAATACCGTCTATTCTCTCCATAAGTTCCTTCAATTTTTTAACTTTTTCTTGAATTCCAGTCTGAGCAAATATATAATTTACTTGAATACTATCTAAAAATTTTGACATGCACCAGTACGAATCCGCCTCAATATTGTTACGCTCCTCTTCTTGAAGCTTACTGACATCAAACGTCTCCACTTCAACATCTGTTAAGGGTAAATACAAAATATGAAACACCGCAAATGTATTTTTTAATCAAATCCAATATGACAAAGTAATCAGATCCCTAATCCTTTGCATTATTTACACTGTTCTGTACCAAGGGTTAGGATTTCTTCTTTTTTCAATTCTGAAACACTGAACTCATGTGAAACATTTTTACCGTGTGGGAGAACTTCTTCAAGGAAGACGACGAAAAATGGCGTAACAAGGTCGTTCATTCCTTGTACATATCCTGACGCTGGGTGACGAATAGCCCAAATAAATAAAATTCGTTCAAACATTTCTTGAACGACCGTTTGTTGAAATAAGGCTATCAAAGGGCACATACGAGGAATGTCGATATGGATCTACAAAAAATAGACACGACAGTTCATGAATCATAAATAGGTACAATATGTCATGTTATATATAGAAATATGAAAATTTCAGTACAATTTCAGTTCATAACTTTTTGAATAATAAAGCATATTAAGTTAGAAATATTTTTATTACTTGTCTGAAAGTATCTTGATGAGACTCGTCTAGTCGGGAATCGTAGTACTGCTGAACGCAATTCCAGTATTCCTCACGCTTCCTGTCAAGAACTTGTTTTCTTCTATCGACATTGGCTGGTAAATAGCCCTAAATTACGCCGTTTTATTCATTAATTGGCAAAATAGCAAATTCAAACAAATATTTTAATAAAAAAAGTATTTGTATACCGCTAATAATTTCCAAGTTGTTCCACGAACGGAAACCGGCAATCCTGAATAGCTTAGTGATTGCAGTTCTTTTAGGTCTGTACTACTAGATCCTTCTAATAAATGTCGAATTTTTTCAGCTTTTCCTTTTTCTCTTTCCGTTTCTAAATATAATACCATTTAATTACAACAATGGGCTAATCGTGAACAAGGTGAACTTAATACGTTTAATAAATTATGGATTGTTAGAGCAGCATACCATTTCTACAAATTACTTTAGGTTTTGAGGCATTATTTCTTAAAGCACCAGGCACTGCATGAATATCAGGATTCCGAGTCATGGAGCATTCAGAGTAAGACGATGACACTTCATGATTACCGGCATCTGAAACCAATAAAAAATTATTCGTTTATACCTATTTGATGGTCAACTATTTATTATTTCATTTAAATTACCATAATGATTGTTAAAGTCATGATTTGGACCCGAATTACTGGCACTATTTGAATTAACAGATCGTGATGTGACGCTAACAGGTGGATGGACCCTTTCTTCAGGTAAGCTAGAAGTTTGGAAACCACTTGATCGATGGTTGTTAATGACACTCAAGGCAGTAGATTGAGCGACCTTTTTACTAATTTTTACATCTGAAAAAGAAAAGTTTTATTGAATGATATATAGAGTATAATTGGACAACTCTTTGCATCGTATACATACCTGAAGACATTTCAGCAAATTCATCGTCTTCTATGTCCCAAGCATCCCGGACACTATCCTGAAAATCTTGAAATGAAGAATTCCCTCCTGAGGGTTTTGTTTTTCCCCACGTAGAGCTTTCTTTATGAGGGCTTGGTCTACAAAATATAAGATTTTATAACTTATTGATATACTTAACATGCCAAATTATTAAACGACAATTTTGTCAGCTATTTAAAAAATAAAAATACCCACCTGCCAGGGACTGTTTTGCTGTTTTTCTTCCAAAATGACATGGTATTATCCACATGATTAGCACTGTTACCACCACCTTCACATTTCTCCATCAATTATCGTTGGATTGAGTAACAGCTGTAGAATTCAATAAAAATTCATCATTAGGTTACTCGAATATTCAATTTAGACAAACTAAATATTGTTGTAAACTTTTAATTATAAATGACCAATTAAATAAAAATATTAGTTGTAGTTTTAACAACATATAATCGGTCAGATATTTAACAGCATGCTAACAGTTAGTACTTGACAAAAAGCTTATAAATAGCCAAAACTAAAAATGCAATTGATGTACATCAATTATTAAACAGCAATTTGCCTATCAACCAAAATTGAGTTGTCAAAACAAATGAGACAAAAACAACAAAATATAAACTATCAATTATTGATTTGAAAGATATGTGACAATGCAAAATTGTTTGAACTATTTAAATTTGAATAAATGACAGTATGACAGGTAGTTACACTCAGTTAATACAAACATTTACAACCTATTGTCTTCAAAAAGTCAAACGCATATTAATTATTAATGGACAAAAAATTAAGTGTTTAGAGAACACAGTCGATTTGATTGTCAATGAATGACAAAGCATAGTTAACTGTCACAAATCCCCAATCACGAATAATAGAATTTAGGTTAGATATTTATTGTTTGTAAACGTGGAAGTAATTACCCAGTCTGAAACCTACTTATGTTAAAATAATATTCAACTCGTAAACTACAATATTAAGTTCCTTGACTTTAGCACGAGTAAATAATAAACAATTAGCAATTTATGATTTCCTACCGAGCCTCTACATATTATTTTGATTATTATAACCACTACTACATTCAGAAATGACAAAGTAAACACTTGGTTACTGTTGCACCAGCACTTTACTAACAGTACAATGTTTGTAGTAATAACAAGTGACAATAAATTACATTGAAAATTACTACAACTGCTATCTACTGTCAACTGTCAGCTATTGACTAAACATTTGAACACGTAGGACATAGGATGTTGGAGCAGAGTAGCACTAAAGAATAGTTAATAAACCATAAATTTTAGCAAATTAATAAATAAAAGAAATCATACTTTTTAACGCACTAATTAAAGTCAATTAGAAATGAAAATTGTTCCCGAACTATTTCTCCGAAAATTGTGTACGTTTTTTCGTGAGTTTGTTTATATTATACGTAAACTGTAAACTGTACAATCAAAACAAAACTCCTTGGCCGACTTGTACAAGTGTTCCCAACTCAAAATTCATGGCAGAGAGCCTTGATTACGGTTTCCATACATTAGGCAAATTATAGCACCGCTTTAGCACACATCTACTCTACAGACTCTGTGAAGACTCTGAAGTCTAAACTAAATTCTACATCATATCCATACTCAAAACAGTATTTAATATATTAAATTGCTATACATAACCATAATGTTATATCTTACACAGACACAATTTAATATCTTTGCGTTGAGTTGCTGTTGACACGGCACTACTATACTGATACTGCCAAGCAATGCAATGCTCTATTCACAATTCACACACTATCTATGAATCTTCCAACCTTCACTATACTACCTTAATACCTACATAGTATGTGCATGTGTCGTAGGTACTGTCAAAAAAGAATGTGAATACATGCAAAGTAAAGTCTCTTTAGGTACTTTGTTATTTCTCACTATGCTAGAGAAGGAAAATATTATTCCAAAATCTCTAATGCATCTTCAAATTGGATTTACTAACACTTACAATGACATTAGCATTATTATGCTATAGTCTCTTCATTCATAAAAGACAATTTTACTGAAAAATTAACAAAAAAACGAAGTTACACAGTTAACAGTACATATAGCACAAATATTGCATCAAATCTGTTGTATGTTAGTGTAATGTTGGTGCGTTAGGATTTGCTACCTGGGCAATCCCTATTTAATATCGTTTTACAAATTTTGAATTTTCTCCTAAAGTGGCACAACGTGGAATGTAATTCTAACTAAACATCAAAGTTAAATACCATATATATCGTTTTGCAATGAAAAGTCGGTGAGCTCTGTTGGGATTTTCAATGTAATGGGCAAATACACACCGACTTATTGGAAAAATGATGGCAAACACGGTCACAGTGCTTCTGTACTGTACTGCACTGCGTGTACTACATACTGTTCAGTGAGAACATAAAAAACTACTACAGGAAGGTCCACAAAATACTTTGAATAATTATATTCGAGTACATTATATCATAATAATATGTTGTATTATAAGTAGTGGTAGTGGCTAATGACATGACCGAAGGGGTGGATATTGGATATACTCCAACCATACCCCACTAGAATACAGTGCTGTTAATGATTCGATACTCCTTTTTACTATCATTAGAAAAACGTAATGGGTTTTAAGAAAAGAAACAAGTATACGAAACATTTTTCATTTTACGAAAATAAATATTCAAAAATGTATTTTGCATCTTACGAAAAGGAACGTGCAAAAATGTATCCTGAATCTTACGAAAAGAAATGTACAAAATGTATCTTAAATATTTACTACATTTACTAAACCAGTAAGCATAATAAGATAATGGGTGTACTCAAATAGGTTAAAAACATTAAGATGTTATAGCGTTAAGCCCATACATATAACGTATTAAACCGAA
>JAQFYB010001824.1:0-29074 GCA_034694085.1 Pogonognathellus longicornis
AAACTCCAAAAATTCATTTCTCTCTACCCATCCTGGAAGTCGTTTTCCTAAAGATCCAGCTCGGGCGCAGTAAAGGTAATATTTTTCTAACCCATTTCCATCAAAAGAATCAAAAGATTCAACATTTGTTATTATCTGAAGAATCTGAACTGATGACTGAACAAGAATGAAGGAATAAAATATCACATTTTTACCTGTTCTGGCTTTTTCTTGGTTTTTACTAGCTCGTCCCTTTTTGGAATAGTTCCTCCGTCACAACCCATTTTAGTATTTTACTACAACGAATCTCTTTAACTGATTAAAATCTAAAACAATCAAAGAATATTTCAAAAAAACTGGAATTGAATTGCAAAAAAATTAGAGAACAACTTTCGATAATAACAATACTTAAACCACTGCGCTCAATGTGCTAAACCAATAGCAGTAGTTCACAGGATTTCAATTTCGTGGCGGGTCCACTTTATCCGAATGTGACGGCAAACTTTATTTACAAACATCGGTGAAACAAAATGTCATGATTTTGCAATAATTCATCATTTTGTTTAGATAATTGTGAATTGTTGGAAACGCATTCAGCAACAAATTGTCCATTTCGTGATTAGAGATTAAAAATTAGATTCGTTAGAATAAATACGTCGTTGGAGTGGTCGGTCACTCGGTCATAGAAAGATGAGCCATGAGCAGGACGGATTTGATTTTGACGATGATGAACTGGAGGTATTTGTGATTAAAAATTTAAATTTTATTAGTGATACCACGTAGATATTATAAGACTATTAATTTGTTACATATCCTATGCAATACTACAATTTGATTCATTTTTTTATTCATTGCCATTCCCTAGGCCGAGTTTTTAAAATTGGATTCTGTTGCTTGCAAAGTTGTATCTTCTAGTGATCCACAAGCCAATTCATTGTCATCTGCTGTTGAAGCGCAATCGTCGTTTCATGGTCAAGAATCAACATCACAAGGTTTTGAAAGTACCGATAACTCGAGGGATAATCAAAATGGTGATGAGAGAAATGGGATAATAAACACTTCAATCAATGAAAATGTGTCATCGCCATCGTCTCCTTCATATTCTCCTAAAAGCCAGGAATCGAACTTAGACTTGGAATTTGAGGAGTTGGAAAAATCCTGCTATTTCAACCAGGTGTCTCAAAGTGATGGAATCTCTAACGTCAGTAGACTATCTGATGAACAAGTATTGGAAAATAAAAAAGGTAAAAAACGTCGAATGTTTTCCCTAGAAATACGGCGGTCATTTTTTATGTTTATGTATACCCTTTACATTTATATGTACTTGGTTGATGGTTTGATTGGGGATTGGGGACCCACTATAATACAATAGGTACATAATTTTTCGTTTGACTATGTTTACAGATCCCCCGATATCGGAACCACCACTCAAGTCTCCAAAAATCTCAGCCAACTTTAATGTGAGTGGTGAATTCAATGATTCGGACGATGAGTTGTTTTCTCAGGTGAACCTAAGTCCACAAGTTGTGGAAATACATAAAACTTCGGTTAACGAGAAATTAAACTCTACTCACCAAGAGGATATAGAAAGTAATGCAAATGAACATATTGACAAACAATTGATGGGTCCCCCTTCAACTCCGGTGTCAAAAAAGCGTCACCTAATGACTAATTCAACCAAAATAAATTCTCCTCTGGAAACAACTTTCAAGCAACCCCGAACTAGCGGTGGGGATTTGGAAAGTTTAGAAGAATTTGAAAGATTTGGTCAAAATAGCGATTCTGTGTACCATCTTAAAAGACGATTTCCAGGTCCAGCTGGTTTATTACCGAATATTGATGACAATGAATTGAAACATTTGAACCACTCTCCGCATCCTATGTCACAAAAGTTCTCGAGAATTATAGCTGAAGATTCTGTCGTACATGAAAAAGAAATTGTGGCCTTGCAAGGAATTATACCCCGTTTGGAACCGAGATCTGAAAAGCAACAACTCTGTCTTAGAAAAGCTCCATGGAGAGAAATTTTGAGACAATTGAATTTAAATATAAACGATAAAAAGTGTCCCATTCATTTTATGAACATAAAATGGATTCGAACAAAAGCTATAAAACTTAATACATTTCTTAAAATTCCATTTTTGGTAGCAATTTTACAAGAAGCTCCTGAAATTATAGTTAGTCGAGGAAAAGCCCGTCTAAAAAATCCAAGTGTAAAACTGATCGATTCAACTGGTAATAATGAATTAATATTATTCCGATTTAATTCGCACTTAAGACGTGTAATAATTTATGTTTCTGTTTAAGTAGTTTAAGGTTATGAATTACAGTTAACTTTTGATGTTTTATTTTATACAGGCTGTATCATTGCAGCATTGGATGCAACAATCATTACTTCATTAGGGGTAAACCTGAGTCCAGGAACTGCTTTAGCACTCCGAAATGTAAGAATATAATTTAAAAAAGTTTCAAAATGCCATAAAATAATTTCTTAACTCTTAATATTTTTTGAATTTACAGGTTGGATTAATTCGTTTCAAGCGTCAAGTTATTCTAACAATTACGAAGAAAAATCTCATCTGCATAACTTCGTATTCAACCGAAGATCCTGTTGATATTGCTGATTACAACGACAACAACAATACAGATGAATATTCTCCAGAAATCTCTTATGCGGGAGACGTTAAAATTATGAAATTTAGTGAATTCAATAGTGACTTAGTTTTATCAGAGTATAGGGAAATTACAAGTGTTAAAGCTCAATCTCTAGATGAAATGTTTGGCTGTGATGAAGTAGATACAAATGAGTCTTCCGATGCTCTATTCACTAATATTAGTGACCTTCCTAATCATAGTAATTATTCTCGAGGCAGTGATAAGCCAGTTAATGTAAACAGCAACATGTTAGTAGATGACATGTCTGCTTTCGATGACGACGACGACGAGTTTTTTCAAGCCATAGATTTTACAGATATCGGCAATGGTATTTTCTAAGCCATTATTTAATTTAAAAACTAAACTTATGAGCGCTTCTTTCCTTTTTATGGTAATGAATTAGTAACTTTAGTACTACGAGCAAAATGTACGCCTTTATTGCGTAGAATGAAATCAGTTTTATGTAATCGTAATATTTATTTAGTGTAATTGTAATACGGAGAGGTACTAAGTAATTCGACGTACTTACAGAACAGACATTGAAAGTAACTTAGTTCAACTTTAGATTTTACGAAGTGGTAACACTTGATATGACGAATTAAATGTGAAGACGATTCATTTTTATGTCGTATCCTCGAATAAATTCATTTTCACTTTCGCAATTGTTTGCCGTTTCCTTCGCGTAGCACGTACATTGGCCTTAACCAATAACAAATAAGTTCTTCAATCTAAACAATCATATTATCATCTGTGCACTTCTTTTCTTGGCGTTTTCACACGTACAATCTTTGTTGTGTAGATTTAGGAGTAAGGAAAAGTGTATTGACGCTTTCATTCACAATTAGTACTTAAAAAACTCTAGAATACATTTTTCAATTCAATTTGAACTACTTCTAAATTGTTTCAGTATTTAACAATAAGGATTTTACATAAGGTTTACCTATAATATAGAAGGTCATTGTATATTTATAAGTAGCCCACTAAACTATCAATATTCTACAAACACCTATGTGTATAGTGGCTATGAGTATCCACACACTAATTGTGTCGTGTTGTTTCGTCAGTGATTTACATGCAAGCTAAAGGTAGTGTACATAGCTATTTGATATCAATATCAGTAGCACCGAATACATTCACAAATTCACATTCACGAGTTACCTGTAACAATAATTATTATTTGTCTTTCCAAGTATAATTGATAAAGTACACGGAAGAGTCAGAACTTGCATAATATTATACAACAATAATTACAGTAATTAATCACTAGTATTTATTTCTAATATGAAAATTCATTTAATTCATGATATTACTGTTTACAATTTATATTTCTTTAATAATGTGTTTAAATTGTCTGTTTAAATTTTACTTTGTCTTTCATACCCACGCTACAAGTTATATTTGATGAAGTTACCTACAGTTCAGCCCCTGAATGTTAAGGTGCCACTCTGGCCAAGCAAAAGATTATTGTATAGGCCTTTTATCACACTTTCCTCAATCTTGTCGTTCAAGTTCTTTTACACCATACATACCTACATCATGCATTATTTTTCAGATAGCATAATATACACAATTCATTTCTTCTCGCCGTTGTTCGTTGATCTATACACCTTCCCTAACACAATATGACAAGAATTAATTACCACCCATATAAACAATTCAATTTTCAATAGCTTCAATTACACAACATGATGTTTTCATTTGTATTGTTAAATGTTCGCAAGATTTTCCATAATTAACAATGCTTAAATTTTTGCTTGCCTACACAGTACAGTTACTTATTCAAGTTATGTTTTATATCTTTATATTTTGACCAGCAATATCCTTATTTCCTTCTGGTACACACCTGCACAATCTTCTAAAGCGATGTTAACCACCTGGGACATCGACAATTTCATAAATTACATATTTTTCTTATGTATATATTTGAACATAATGAACTATAAACACTTTGACTATGTACTACTGTATACTGTGGTAATCTATTACAAATCATATCGTATCGGTGGCTGACAAGAAGTTTCAAGGTACATTTAGTTTTCATAGGTTTATAGTAGTAGTAATATAAGTGATCTATAGGTGGACTAAACCCATGACGATTTTCTACTCAACTCACAAAAACTACTACTTTACATGTAATATAGATTTCATAGATGCACCTAATCACATTCATATTTTAATAAGTATTTTCATCGTACTTGTATATAAGTTCCTCAAATTCTTCATGTAGGTAGCACTAGTACTGTGAATATTCATTTTCAGGAAAGTCAATCGCCCATAATACACACACAATTAGTCATAAATATTCAGCGTGAATTTTCTAAACATTTATTCTAATTGTTGTTGTATGTAGTTTAGTAAGTAGGTGAGTAGTTTTAGATTTAGAGTTATGTGGTTAGGTGAAGGTGAAGTGTAATTTTGTATTAATATTAATAGTTTCAATAAGTTGACAATGTTTACTTTACATACAATGAAGTATTGCATTTTACCATACTACAGGTAGGTAAGTACAAGTGTGCAATTATTGTAGGTACATACATATATAACAAGTTTTTCTTTATGTCTTATTATCACTCAATTCTTTTTATCAATAAATGTGGACAACTTGTATTGATTTACACTGAGTACCTAAAGTACCTACACTCTATTACTCTACTTTGCTAATAATACACTGGTAGAATGACATTTTCATTAAAGACCTTACTAAACTAACCAATTCATTGTGTTCCAAATCCAACCATGTCCATTTGGTAGGAAGAAAGTACACAATTGATTCGGTTATTATTATTGCAATAAAACTTTGTAATTTGTATATCAAGTTTGTTTTTTTACTACCAATACAGTATGTACATACTACCACATATATATACCGAAATTGCCATTAAGGTACCGTTGTTAGCGTATGCATACAATTTTCGTTGGCGTTTTCAGAGAATCGACGATGAAATGGATTTCCCGATAAAGAGCGTCATTATGTATTTATGTATCATACGTTTGAAGTGTGCTATCTAATCATATAATGAGCACTAATACATACAATTACATACAGAGTACTTGTACATTTTGCTGTGAAATTTAATTTTAGTTCATTTGGAATATTCGTAGTGTATCCACGTAACTATGAAGTAACAGTGTCTGTGAGTGTACTTACAAGCACTTAATACGAGTTTTAGTGAGTGTGTTAGAATATAAGTATACTTACACTATGTAGCAGTACATTAAAACGGAATTTTTGTATAGAATGTTTTGTTTGTATTTATACTTTATTTAGTACACCTAATAAATTATGAAGACCTGGCTATTTGTTGTGTTTGTATGTACATGTACTGGGTACACATTTTGTTACATTGTCCATCCTACCTATTATTATACACTCTTTAAGGAAGGTACTTGTTATATATCTCTATCTCTACGTATAACAATGACAATACTGACAGGACCCTAATGCTAACCTACGAGTAGATACTACCTAATATAATTTTACACGCATAATATAATTCTTTCACCTTTTTCTGTCATAATAAATATTTTTCATACATAATATTTATGTATGTTATGTATGTATAATAGGGATAAAGGTTTTATTAGTCATTAGTCATTCTGCAAACATTTCATGCAAAAACATTCTGAATAAACTCTAGATCTATAATCTTATGAAACGTTAAGTAGATTAATGCTCATTTGATTCATAATAATTATATCACAAAAATTAGTTCCTCGCGTAAAAATCTGTATGTTTAACTGTAAACTCCAAGTCTACAAATCTTTGTTTTCTAGTTTGATGACACTGCTTTGTTTTTTATGCTCTTACAAATATCGTGCTATTAGTAAACACAGATTGTTAAGAAGAAATCAAGAAATGTTCTTGATGTTATCCTCACTTTAATTGCATTTCAGTTTATATTTTTTTTTTTTTAAACCGTCTAGTTCATCATTAAGAGATCTTTAGGAGCGAAACAGTAAAATACTGTAGACACTATGAGCTGTTTAACTACTATAGTATATCAGTATAGATGTTTTACAAATGATGTAATTTGTCCAAAACAGCATCACCATACTATACTGAATGCACACTTTACAGAGTATAATTCATACAATCATTTTATATAGTTACACTGGTATATATTCAACTTGTTTTTAAATATGCTATGTACCTAACATTATTGTAGGTAGGTACATAAAAATGAATAGCCTAATTCAACCGTATATTTATCTCATAAATATATAAATGAAGTTAAACACGCTTTTAAACGTTTTCCATTGGTTTTTCTTTTCATGTTAATTGATTCACGTACACAGTTTTCAAGTATTCTATCAGGCTATATATGTATATGTAGGAATCAATTGGGTTTGACATCATATTTAAGTCACTATGTGTAACTCGACTATTTATTTTGTAGGTAAGCTAGCTATATTTACTAAAGGTACACATTCACACAGCTGAGTTTTTCCGGCAATGTAATTATTGCCGTTTTTAAGTATATGTAAATGCATAGGTACTGTAATGTAAATAACTTATTATTTAAGTTAAGTTAGACGGGCAAGTGATGACGGTTTTTATAGTAGTTCACATTCTTGCTGCTTATTAATTTACTTCGCGTGTTTATATCGAAGTAGAATAGTATTGACATTCATTTGTAATTCTATAAATGGTTCTATGTATTTATGGAGTGTATATGGTACTAGTCTTTAATAGTACATAGGATAATGTAAGGTAGGTATGTGTGTAGGTATTTTTTATTATTATTATGTAGTACTTCTTGTCTTGAGAGCACAAAAAACTTCTCAACTGCACCTTCTCTTTTTCTCAGCTTCGAATTGTATATTGAAATGACCACCGGACACTTTCTTATGTTAAATTAACTGTCTATAAGTTGTAAGTTATGTTAAAAATTGAATTAATACCTTAGGTCTGTACTGTACTAAACTAAAGGATTTCTCTGAATTGAATCCCCTACACAAATATATAGGTGGCTTCATATACCTATCATATATCTTCCCCCAAATATTTTGTATTAATCTCTATGCCTTCTTTTGTCTTTGTGCCATTCGTCTGGTAAGGTAATTATTAAAAAATTATTCTTAAACTTATGTAAGTACATATCGACTACACTGCTTCGTTTGGTTTGTAGTATATAGTTCAAAGCTCATATAGAGCTGTTCCGTCAAAGGATTTTATAAAATATTCTTACTTTTAAATTTAGTACTGTTGTATAACTGTAAATGTGTCACACATTTACTATTGTTCACTATTCACGATGTTTAGTACTGTAATTATCACTAAACTATCTTTTAATTTACAAATCTATATAGCACAAAATTGGTGCACAATATCAACCAAGTAACCCTACTTGCAATTTTTCTCTTTAAATACATTCTGAGTTTCAAACCAGTGTAATAAGCTAAGAATATTTTCGAAATCAAAATGTGGAAGTACTTTCACCGACGTTTCATGGGAATTCAGTTTAGCCAAAGTGTGCTTTAGCTTAGTATAATATTTTATCATCATATTCAACATATTCAGAAGAATTACTTAGCAGAAAATGTCTTTCCAAAAAGTATATAAATAAATCCTGTTTTAAAAGTGAAACAATCCCTTGTAGCAATTTAAATTTGATTGTTGAAGGCTGTTTTCACTTTGACCCACTGACTAGGTTTTGCATAAGAAGAAAACAAGAGTAGCCTTGTATGTAGCTAAAACGTAAATAAGTAAACCATAGTTTCATGCTGGGCTTTATAATACATTCACTTAATTGAATAATGTAAATTTATCGCTCTCGTAACAAATTATTCATATGAACTATATCAAATAATTAATAACTGGCTGTTCACCATTAGGAATTCATGTTTTATACACAATACGCTATTAAAATCACAAATCATTTCTAAGTGTTATTCGTTAAACGGGTTGGGACACACGAGTACATTATACTCGAATAGTAGAGACACTCCAAGGAATACAAAGTACAGAAAGAACATAACCAGTCCTAAACCTTTGTTCATTTTCCATCGAAACAGCATTATGGATATTACGACAAAGCACAGCATACCTGGAAATGTTCACAAATTATTTTATTAGTATTTATAATATAAGTACATAGAAATAAGCAGGTAATTCATTGTATCTTTGGACATCAAATTAGAAAATGTAAAAAGAGTAAAAAAGTTTACCGAATAAAATGGAAATGGAGCAGAGCATTCCTTTAGCGGATACCTCAACGTAAGTACCCTTAAATATCCCGTATAGGAGCCATGGGATTGGAAGACCGACACAAACGTCAAAAATATTTGAACCTACAGATGAGGAAACTGCCATGTCACCTAGTCCTTTACGGGCGACAATGACGCTAGTGATCAAGTCTGGTATAGATGTTCCTGCTGCCAGGAACGTCAGTCCCATGATCTGAAAACATCAAAAAATAAACAAAATGTTATTGAAACTCAAGATAAATCGTGTTACATTCAGTGTCATAATGGCAAGCAATTTTTTACACTGACATTAACCGTCATAATACCGGAATTGCATTTTGCATTACCATTATTCTTTAAAGTGGGTATCAGATTCTTTATTTTGCCACAATCCTCATTTTTAGTACGTTATACGTACATACTATATACGGGTTGGTAAGAACTGCGGTAATGACACACATAAACGACCTTTATGTACCCGTAGATTTACAGAGCTTCTCTAATTCACGAAATTGATTTATTTAACATATAACCTTGATGAAAACGAAAACCGCAATTTTAATAGACAAATGTTTCCTGGGATTCCACACTTAGTCCATTACATTTGTATCTCATAAAATCCTCTTTGTTCAGCGTGCCGTGTCAACTCTATCCCGTTATTTTAAGGCATTATGGTGAAAGCGAATGACAAATTCATCACTATTGACTCAACTCATGTTTATCTAGCTACACCAAGATACGCTAGTACTAAATTACCGTAATGCTATTAATTTATTCATTGCGAAACGACTGGTACTACTTAGGTGTCTCTAATGCTCCAACTGTTCTACTGTATGTACTCTACTAATTGTCAGTCTACTCAGTCAGAATCAAATAATTCACACGGGTAATTATATTGTGGTCAACTCAATGAGTACAAAACAGTGTTTCAATCTAAATTTAGGAAGAGATCTATTTCATTGATCAATTCGTTTCATTTTTAGCATTAAATATTAGAAATAAAGGAATGATTCTCACAATAAATACATTTTCACACTAATAGAATGAGTTACCTACATTGTTTCATTTCTATTTATTATTACTAATTCATTCACAAGAAAACAAAGTTGTATTGTTATGCACATTAAATCTGATTAGCAATGAGAAGTCGGACGGAATTGCATATGGAACAGAATGAGTGGTAGGAAATATTGTATGAAATGAATGTCAGCAGGGGTTCCGTGTAATATTAAGCTAGCTATGGATTACTCACTAACTATCAACCGGAGAAGATGGAAAAATGATTGTCTTACTTAGAATGAGTGTATTTGCTGGTTAGCTGGAGGTATAAGGTTGATATGGCATAACATATTGCATTCATATAGGCAGGGGTCACTCAACCTACCTCTGGAGGACTCTTAATGACTATATAACAGTATATCTAATATTCAAGTGATTTCAAGTCACGCAATTTCATCATTTCTAAAGTCGTCGTATATAATGAAGGATTTATTCCATCGATTTTCTAATCTATCACCTCTGTATGCATTACTGGTAGTAGGTCCACTCACCACTTCGATTCACTTCGGTCTTTTATGCAGTTGGGTTTTGTGCTGCTGTACAAGAGCACCTATGGTATTGTACTTGTACATACTATATATACATACCCTCATACACATATTGTACATTATGGTCAGCAAGAAATGCTAAAAACGATCCAAGAATAATGCATCGTGAGCAGTTTTGGACGTGTGAAGTATAAAAGGCAGCCAAAGGTTGAAACGTAGCGGATGGGTGGGGATACGTAGCCGAATATTTATTAAATAGTCGACATGGGACGCAAATAGAAACACATTGACTTACAATTTTGTGGAAAGACCTACATAGAAATACACGACCCATTCTGGATACATAAACTTCATAAATGTTCCTATTATTTAAACTGGGCCTATAGACCCACTTTAAATATTATGCAATCCAATATACCATACATACAGTAGCTGTGAAGCATTCAGCGATATAACATTACTACGTATAAAATATAGTGCTCGTAGTAATATGTTCGTAGTGTATAAAGGGGATGCTTATTTAGGTGACCTTCGTTTTCAATACAAACCCATATAAACAAGGCGCATACTACTAGTCGTTGCTGCATTCTTATGAATTCATATATCTTTACTAAACGCGGATTAACCATCAAAACGTCATTTCGTGACTACGAATAAATAAAGAACTACGTGTATTAAGATGACATGACTGCTCATAGTGCAAACTAGATTCGAGATATTACGGCTTTAATATTTTACTTTTCCAATTTTTATGATGCCTGAGAGAAAGAGATTGTTTCCAAAAAGAAAATGCTTGTTGGTATCTGGGACGGGTGATTTGATAGCCCGTAAATATCTAAACAAGAGTGAATTCCATGGAAGTGCTTAATTAGTTTTAAATTTCTCAATTTAGTCCTGGTTTCTTCATTCATGAAAGGGTTTGTTTGTGCATAACAAAATACTTCATGTGTAACAGTTACAATCGAAGACTCCGGTAATTAAATTACTGACAACTGAGTTTGTAATTTGAAAGAGAGAAATTGGGTAATAAGAAATATAATACGGCATGTACACTCTTATACAGGCTGTTTCATAAATGAGACGAAGTTTTCAAAAATTAATATCTCATGAACCACAAAGAGTTATGATTTGAGATCAATATCAATCGAAAGGGGAGACTCCAACGCTCATTTCCATATATGGTTTGTATAACTTTGATACGTTTAAAGGGTCGGGATAAGGCTTCATAAAAAAAGGTCCTCCGCCGTGTTAAAATGCACTTCACATTAATATTTTTAGTTATTGCACCAGACGGAATTATGAATTCCAATAAATATCAATCGAAAGAGGAAACTTCAGCGGTCATTTTCATCTATAGGGTGTATAACTTTAGTGATGTAATGCGTGTGTAATAATTGCCCAAAGAAAATTGGTCGATTCCATGTTTTGTTTTTTTCGTGATTTGAGTAGGCAACATTTCACAGACCCATTTTTCATAGCCAATTATTTCACCCACATTAAATTTCCAAAGATAGGCAACCCATACATGAAAATGACCGTTGAAGTCTCCCCTTTCGGATGATATTTATTGCAACTCATAATTCGATCCGGTATATGAACTATGGCAGTTCAAAGCAAAATTGACTTTGATTTTAACACGGCGGAGGACCTTATTTTATGAAGCCTTATCCCGACCCCTTAAACGTATCAAAGTTATACAATCCATATATGGAAATGAGCGTTGGAGTCTCTCCTTTCGATTGATATTGATCTCAAATCATAACTCTTTGTGGTTCATGAGATATTAATTTTTGAAAACTTCGTCTCATTTATGAAACACCCTGTACTTATAATAAAACACTCGGGCAATTCATACATTTTTTTGGGATGCTAAAAATCTCTTTCCGTAAGGAAAATTAAGGGTAATTTGCTTAACTAACGCAAAATGCGTGTAGAAAAGTTGGTTATACAACATTGAAAAAAGTAACACAATATTCTGGTACAGAATGATAGCACACGGTAGCAGTTATTGAACTTTTAGTACTAAGATCGTAATATGCCTATAAAAGGTAGGTAATCTTTCGTATTTCTTATATTGTCAATGTTTTTCGGCAGTTATTCGTACTTATTGGCCCAGAGAATGGTTATTAAGTTATTATACACTTACATTTCTGGAAATGCCAACCCTGGAATTAAGTAATTAATGCGTTTCTATTACTGTCCTGATGTTTATCCTGGTGGTGGTACGAGTATGCCAACACTATTTATTAACACGTGAATTTTTAATGGCGAAACCAAAAATTGAATGGATATGCATTTTTCTAAGAATGTGTTGAGCTTTCATCAAGGTTTCCGTTTAAGCATTCTGTGGCTATTAGGAAACACTTGAGGGAAAGCAGACATGAAAATTTCAACATAATGACTTTGAAGTAGGTTCTTTCTTTCTGACATTATGGCTACAGCTACACTGTTTCACATCGAGACTGGTTTCGGTTGTTAAACAAACAATAGAAAAGCCAAGGCAAAGTAAATAATAGCATAAAGAAGGCCATTACTTATGCATAGCTGTGTGTTCCTGATAGAATGGTTATTAAAATTGTAATTCGTACGTACATAAGTTAAGCTAGAAGAGTAAATTATGAGCTTATAATTACAAAATTGCGCTGTATACACAAGACACGCATCTACATCATTTTACAGCTGTACTTGTGACCACGCTATAACATTCCAGCATAAAAATACCCACAACATATTATTACATTAGAGTAGTCGTTCCAACTCTGTGCAACCACCTAGCGAATATGATATGTGCATAAGCTTTGAAGAAATAAAAAATTCGTCCACTCAGATGAAACTTTTACTATGTGAAGAGAGCTTTCATTTTACACACTGCAGAAATGAATTCAAGTCACAAAAGGATGTTTAAAGTTGGCTATTCCCCAACGCCCTACTTATTCTCATTTCTTTCTCCCGTTCCTCAATTCTAATTCACTTTTATGGTTTCCTAACACTAAAGAAGGAACGAAACGACTGTGCCACACTGTTTATATCTGTACGGACGTATTACAGCTTAAGCATTGAGCATAAGGCATTCTAAACACAAATGGGAAGGCGTGGGTGGAAAAATCACATTGAAAATCGCGAAATTACTAAACCAAGAACAAAAATCTTGGGGACTCTCGTGTGAAAAGTGAAAACGCGTATAGTTAATAGTTATGTTGACAGCCATACTAATGTTATGAGTCTTTTACTTCAAGTGGGCTCAGCGTAACTTAAGCATAAGTCACTCCAGCCACTCCTTCCTGGATATTTCAGTAGAATAAAGCACGGCACTATTATAGTGTTAGCTTTAGCTCTTGTCTGTGTGTGTGCACAAAAAGTTTGTGCTTCGTATAATGTATTTGAAACGACCTTGAATCCCATGTGGCTTCAGCAATTAATAGTCTGATAAGCTTGCACAGCGATAATAGTACAAGTATTAAGTATCTTCTGCAACACTTGCCCTTGTTTGCACGCTCGGGGGATTACTACTTATTATAGACATAATATAAAGTATACACATACATTTCTTAATGCTTAATGCTTTGAATTATCTCGCAGAAGCTTGCGTACTAATGATTCTAATCTTTAATCACAGTCTACATGATAACAAACACTGGATTCCTCAAGAGTCTTAAAACACGCATCGTATAACCAGCAGCAGTAGCTTATACACTAGTATGTATGTAAGTGTATTCTAATTAATACAAACATAGCCAATGATAAATCGATAATATCCAAATGGTAGTTAACGTTAGTGGAATGATCTACTTAAAACTAAACGGAACCGTTTGAAAAGCTTCTTCCTATTCAAGCAGCAAGTATTAATTCGTTTCAGAGTCTAGAAACTTTACGGCAGAGTGCACTAATCTTTAGAATGAATGAATAAAATGTGTATAGTAACATTTAAAGTTTAATGTAAACTTATCTTGAGCTGATTAGGCGGCCACTACAGTGCGTTGCATAATCATGAGGCATAAAATATTTGTACAGTGTATCTAATGCCAAGCTATTATGTTTTAAAAGTGTGGTAGGACGATGCACACTTAGAAAGTGCAGTCTAGTGTCTAGTTCTAGTCTAGTGAGTTAAGTTTGCTTTTCGCACACTTATCCTTCATTTATTACTATACATACCTAGACACAAAACTTTGGTCTTAAATATACAGGAAAGGAGTGATAGACATGAAGATGGTGGAGCTTAAGCTGGCAGGGAAAAACTAAGTTAGGAAACATGGGAGATCTTAATTATAAATTTGTTGTAAATTGTCCCGGTTGTGCTTTTAATATAATTAAATGAGGAATGTCACCAGTGTCGAAAGATTGAAAGTGGAGGAGGGGGGCCGGAACAAAACATTTACTTATATATTATACATAGTGAAACACATAATGTAGGAAGTTTGTTGGTGCATTGCATTCTATGCTATAGTTTTGATGTAAATAGTTACACCGTTAAAAACTACACTATGGAGATAATAAGTTATATCTACGGCATCCATGGCTCCAAGAAAACTTTGGCCGTGAATCAAAACATGACACAGAATTCGTACTACTCAGAGACTTCAAATCTATGTAGGGACCTACATACTATAGAGTGTGCATACCTACATACAACCAGAAATCCTTTGTAAAACTTTATATTGCTAATATTATGTCATTTACTTATAAAGTAAAGGCATGGCTATATGTATAGGTACTATAGGTACCTAGGTGTTTTAGCGGATTTTGCTATGATTACTATACCGTGACACTTACTTTCATTTGGCTTTCTACTTTCATCGTGAAAAGTTTTACTTTCACCGATTCAATAACTTCAGACCATGACAATTACTCCCACATTCATTACCGCAATCGCATTTCTCGCTGAGTATAAAAAACGGAGATTTACTCCTTTACGTTTTTACAGAAATGTTATTCATTCTAAACTTTCACTGCTGCTGTAATGTAATGGAAACGTTTCATTCTCCGAGGAATCCAATTAAGATACTTTTTCCAACTCCTTGTCGTTTTGCCTCTATTGTACAAATAAATTCTCTTAAATAATACTGTCAGCTACAAAAGAATTCTTTTTAATGTGCAATGTAGCGAAATCCATCAGGCTAAAACTCTGCTCGTTCCAATTTACCAAGATTTCCAAGAAAACGACTAAAGATAACTTTAATAAGCAACATGAGACGCAACATCAGGAACTTCGTACACATCTATATACTCAAATACTGTGACCATTTACTATGGGAATATATACAACTACCTAGGTAGATCAAATTTCTATTTCTGTAGCTATTTATATTATTATTATACGTATACCTACGTACGGACATAATAATATTACGTCTACATGTAATAATAATAATATCTGTTTCCATTCTCCCACTTACTTGGTCGACACAAACGTGACGTTGTGAAATGTGTCCATTTCAGTGATATAACAAATATGAAAGCAAGAGTTAGAGTTTCAGCTACTCCAGACGTTCGATTTCTGCACGAACGGATTGAGAATTACACTGGAGTCAGGGGACTTAATGGGAAAATCGTATGATTTAGGTCAGCACGGGTTATTTATAAATATCTACAGCTCCATCACATTTACTTACAAACGTGTCTTCTCGTTCCACAGTATATTGTTGCCTAAACACTTGCATAATCGCCCTAAGTATTTAAAATAAACTTTTACTCTAAAAGAGTTAACCATCACATTTTCTGCGATAAGCACAGGCTTTCTATTTAGCGTCCTTGAATTCAGCTGTGTGTAAGAAGGCGATTCTGAATGTGTTTTACATGTGGTAGTGGCTAGCCTTTTCCTTAACTTTCGGTTGAACCATAAACACACACACACTAACCATTAATACATCATGAGAATTTTACATTTCTCCATCGTATCGTTTGTCAACCTTGCTCATGTTTACAATATTTACTCAACCCAGAATTAGTTGCAACTAACCTTAACACAAGTGAAGATACTCTTCAACCTAAACACCAACCAAGGGCGATGAGCACATTCAAAGATCTTAACTAAAGATAAGTAAACTTAAGTAAGAGCGAGTTAGTATAAGCAGAAAACTTTCCCCCATTTGCATTTTCTACGCATTCTCAATGGACTCTTGACATTTCAGTTTCTACAAGTAGGTATTAATCAAAAGAATGAAATAAGTGTCACAATCGCGTCTAAGAGCTAAGAGTTTATTCCAATAACACGCGTCTATATTCTAATTGTATAGGTACTTTACCTAGGTATATGTAAACTAATATCTGAAATTCTGTAAAAAATAATTTTGCACTCTATTTCTACATGGAGGACATGGATTTTTAGATATACGATGAATTGAATGAAGTGTGTTGCAAAAAGAGGCGAGAATAAAAAGTCTATTGTGTCAAAATAGTTTGCCCAAATGTCCAGTTTCCCCTATATAAAAAGTAAACCATAAGTAGTGCACTGTACAATTAATTTGAATGGAAACAGTTATAGAGTTCAAGCCTTGAGACAGAAATACGGAGAGAAATAAGGAATTGGAATAACTTATGCTAGTATGTAGGAGTATATGAAAGTATCATTTGCCAGTAATAGTTGTCTAATAATTCAACATATCGAGAAACTTTACTCAGCCAAGTTTCCACATTTTTTGCAAAGTATTACTACAATATGTGGAGTGAGACTTAACTCAAGTTTTATTCGCAACAAGCTATGGAAAAGATTGTGTATAAGTTTGGAATTCACATAGGCTTAAAAGTTTTCATCTAACTATTTATGCAATATACAAATCAAGAAGAAGAAAACAAAACACCTACTACATATAGAATCCATTCGCTTTCGCTGCAAGCAGTGCAGTGCTCGCATCGGGCCATAAATATCAACGAAACACTCGAATGTGTTTCCGCATGTCCTTAAGCTCCATCCTATTCCCTTAGAAAGTTGCAATTTAGTTTTAATGCAGCATTTGCTTCTTTTAGTTTAATCGAAAGGAATATTCGCACCCTATGGGGTTAAAATTCTTTATTGCCAATGAACTAATTTTATTTCGGGGCCTAGCACGAGTTTAGTACAGGCTACTAATTTCTAACTGTTTCTAAACGCAGACAGTAGGTATTTTCCAGACCCGTATTTTGTATATCAATAAAAAACGTCTTTTAACACGCAGTATGCCTTATAAACCGCATCAACATAAACTTGTATTGGTAGAATGTATCACTCTGTAATGGCTCCATTTATATAGGTCACGTATGTATGTTGAAATGATATTTCTCCTGCTTCTACCATTTACCTTCATACCACCTATGAAATGAAAACACACTGGAGATTGCACTCAATGAGCCGGACTAAAGCAAAGGAGCTGATAATGTTAGTTGATTGGAATTGTAAATACGTAATTTGCTATATGTTTGTGTGAAGCATTCGCTTGTGTTTCTAAACAATAAATCCCCTATACATCCCGTTTAGAGGAAACCGTGTAAAAGGAATTGCCGCGTGTACAAGAAAGTTGTATTCTTTCCGGTAACATTCATTTTCTCTCCTTCTTTTACCTCTTCCGTTATGCTCATCCTTAAATGCGGTAAAACGCAAAGGAAAAGGATGTGCTTCTAAGGTAAGTTATGCCTACTACCTACAGTCAAAGAAAAGTGTACACTCTTGACTTATTTCCAAAATGATGCCAAACAATGCAATGTTTATGCTTTCTACCATAGCTAACTGATGTACACCAATGTACAACAAATGTTCCTTCATGTTTCCTGTACATGTTCTCATTCGCATGATATCAACACACACACCCATTTCTTGTTTAACATTCACGTATACTTACTACTAAGAAAGTTGTATTCCAGTGCATGCATATTATAGGTAGGTACTAATATTGCATATTGAACCACATGGGAAAAGGTACTATGTGGGTGTCCTTAGTGGTCTAGTGGTACCTATAAGGCATAGTGCTTTCACGTGTACAATTTGCGTTTGAGATTTACACGTTTTCTGACGTAGCCAGTAGGGTGAGCAAGTGGGCAATTGCCCCCCATCGAAATCTCAAAATAAGAGGTAATTTTACAGTAAAGGTACCTACACAATATAGCGCAATTTTTGTGCAAAGCTCGAATTTGATTCCTCTTAGGTGGATTTTGGACCAAGTTAGCTCAATTTTACGCACTACGCGTGAAAATAAGCACATTTCACACTCATATCATAAACAACTCATATTGAGAGTGCTTGCCCCCTCCGAAACCAAATCCTGGCTACGCCTATCACACGTTGACTGACTCGCTCTCCAAGCCCGTTTACAATCAGTGGATGCGGAGACAGACAGAAGAAGGAATCATGTTGGTTGTCTCACAGTATGTATCAGGAGTACATTACTAGTGTGTATGTAAGTGTGTGGATATAGTTGTGTGATAAAATATCGTGTATTTTCTGCCATGTTGTTTCTTGACGTTGTTTAATGTACTCTGAAGGAAATTGACGTCGCATGTATTCCCGTAAATGGTGGTTGGCTCACAGAGTGCAGTCCCGTGGAACAAAGGAAAGACACCGATAGTTACATAGAAAGCATAATGAAGACAAGCCACAGATCCATCGCAGGGAAGATGTAATGTATATGTAAGTTACGCGCCTCTCGTGCTGGGCTCAGTACAAATCAACTTTGCTAACAAAGTTCCAAAGACTGCTTTTTGCTTTCAAGTTATAACTCAGTTACTCCTGTTCTATGTACTAATACCCCGTAGTATGTGGTTGATGAGAGAAAGACAAAAAATAAAGTCAATTGCGAGTTTCAGATGAGAAATAAGGAGAGAGCGAGAGAGTAGAGCCAATTACGAAGTCTGGTTGGGTGTGGACTGTTCAGAGAATTGAATGTCCCTCTAGGTGTTTGCAGAGAACCGGAGGCTGTGACATAAAATGAAGTGAGTCGAGAATTTCCGTACGAAGACTTTCCATTACTGTAAGCTGGCCTATAACTCCCATTGTTAAGGAAGACATGAGAAATCGCCATGAACTAAATTGAGTGTAAAAGCTGAAACCCACACTACAGACAGGCGAATGAACGCAGAAACAGGACACGGAGAGAAAGAACCAAGACATATTTCTGCTCCCAACTGTCATGTAACTTTCTTTTTTCCCCTTAAAATTTTTCCCGGGGCTTTCATTTTACGACATTTTCTTTCTCTTTTGATGCTATTAATGTGTCCGTTTTAGCAGACAATAATTGCTAATAAGTATTACTTACTGAAATACTTGCTCGGGGAAGCATTGGACTGGGAAAGGCATTTAAAGTTTATTCTGTCGACCTTTTCCTTTTTATTAATATTATACTGACATATACAGACACGCTTGCAATAAAAAAAATTAACACCTCACTTCAGCTTTTAAATAAGTCAAAAGGCTTTTGTAACTTTTCTTTCACTCACACTTACACACATGAAACAATCATTACATTACTCTCTGAACTGAAGGAACTCAAAGAAGAAACTTAAAGCCAACACAAGGAAAGCTATGATTAGCTACTGGCAAAGAGTAATAACTGTGAGAGATAAAGAAAATACGAAATTGCATACAGCTATTCAAGGCAGGCCACATAAAAATTTAACTACTTACTTTATTCACCGATGAATGCACTTTCTCAAGCTACGAATATTATTTCACTTGCATATAAATATACGTAAGCTCACATTACCGTGGAACATTCAAAGCGGTAGGTAATGCCATGAAAATCTTAATGGTGAGCTTCTCCACAGTCAAAGTCACAAATGCAATGTAACTCATTGGACTTTTATGAAAGAAAAGGCTCGGAAGTCATTTATCAATCAAGACGTAACCTTGGACTTCTTCCACAACTGGCCCAAAAAATCAGATCGTGCTACTGCATCTCCCTCTCAAGTATTCATTCATACACCCTTTTTTTACTATAACAGTTTTTTATGTTGAGGATAAATAAGTAGGTATCTCACTTTTTCATGTATAAAATATACTGCTAATATACGAAGTGCTACACGTACAAGATTCATCTACGTGCTGCCTTTAATTTAGTATATAGGCTTTCAATTTGAAAGATGTAACGTACTTTCATTCGCTAACATTACTATTCACCCTTTTAGCCCTAATGCGATAAATCGTCAGTACAAGCAAAAAATTCTATACTCTGATCTTAAATTTGCCTGGAATACACCATCATTATTTGCAACATGAGAAAGCAGCTCGACAAAGCGTGCAATGAACATTACAAATTTCCATATCGTTTTACATTATAATCACATTATTAACCAAATGACAAGGAAATTCAGGATATGTGCAGTGCTACACACGTAATAGTGTCCTGTTACAGGATTCTCCTATTTAGTAGCAACAAAACTAAACGGATCATTTAGAATTATCTGATGTACAATGATATACAACAGCTATAACATTTGTGTAATAGTTATTTAATTTAAATGAAAACGAAACTGTATACATACAACATAGAACAGAATACTTAGCCAAATAAGGCATAAATTTTGCAGATTATACAACACTAGAATTCAAAGTACGTGTAATCGATCTGTTGTAAAGGAAGAATGATACAACGTTTTTGCGTTGTTGGGGAAAAAGGTGGCTTTGATGTAGCTTTGAAGCATCCATCAATCTAGACGACTTCAATTTGTCTGTGTAGCTTTTCTTCATAATTTTTTCCAGACTGAATTTTCTAGTCAAATCACATCATCACAATCCTGAGCTTTGGGGATATTCCCCACAATTCAAAAGCACAGACATTGTTACAAAATTATATGCATCTTGAGACACTGTGAATGCCACTACACTCCTATCAATTTCTCTACTTGATATGGCAAAGGCGTAGTAAGAAGCTATTTTTACACACGCATTAGTCACACCATTTTGTCTGCATATGTGTTTTTAATGCAGCATATGAGATGAGGATGGAACTAGAGGCAGACAGTGTGGGAAGATTCCCAGACTTTGTACTAGTTTACGTAAGTTCATGGAATAGGAAAGTCTGACAGCAAAGTATAGTAAAATGCACCCAAGTGGAAAATAAAGATCATCTCTACTGACGTGCAAAAAAGGTTCAAAGTTGAAGTCTCATAAGCGTCCATGAAACAGTTTCAAGATTGACAATAAAATACAGACGAAGAGTAAATCTAGCTCTAGGTTCATATTCCTTTTATATGACTTTCTCTTAGCAAAGAATATTCTTTTATATGCATATGCATATACAATACGTACCTACATGCCCGTATTCAGAGGGTGGGCAAACGGGCAATTGCCTCCCCAGAAATCCTAAAAAAAGTCCTAAAGAAACTCCCCAGAAATCCTTAAAAAAGTTCTAAAGAAACTCCCCAGAAATCCTAAAGGAACCTTTTTTGTGTATTTTGCCCTCCCCGAAATCGATTTCTGGATACGGCCGTGCATACCTATAACATTTATGTAGAGAATAATAGCATTAAACCGAAAGTGGCTCACAATCAGTTACTACCAAACCAAATTGTATATATAAGGGATGGAATTCAGTTTACTGCGTCATTTTGACGAATACAATATTCTACTTGCGCTGGTTGCTGTTAGGAAAACATTGATTGGAAAATGGTTGAACATACCTCAGGTGCAATGCCAAAGGTTTCTCCGGTTCGGTCAGCCCACCAAACCATGAAGTAGCTGAAGACGGCAATCCAAAGGATAGAACCAGCAAATCCCCAAATAAAAAACTTTTTCCCGCGTGGAGTGCGAGTGTCAGGCAATGTCAGATACAAAACGATCATAATCGGGAAGAGCAGAACATAAGATACTTGCTTTTTCTTGTCCCCTCGTGGCCATGAAATATCCAAGGGCTCGTGACCTTCTACTTCCGCCTCCTCGAGTGCAGCTAGTTCCTGAATATTCAAATAAAGGCAAATACATTTATCATTTTCATTCCATTTATCAACTCAAAACTAAATACACTACCAGCAACATTTGTTTGTTTAAGTATTCAAGCAAATTCTCCAAACGAACATTATTCAAGTCACAATATTTATAAGGAGCAGCCGAATTGTAAAGAAAGAATCCATTAAAACACTTCTACGTATAATACAACATCACAATTTTGGAAATACAATAAATAGTACAGCATTCCTATTCTTATGTATTTATTAGGCACGCAAGAAATTAAAGAATTTCAGTCTCAAGTTCCTTCAGCCGACATGTAATTTATGATTTGTCCGTTCCTTACATAGCCATATATTTAGAAAGAGTTAGCTTTGGCATTGAAATAGAATTTCTAGAGCACATGGCAGTGACTCGGGTATTTGTATCGATCAAGGGAATAATTGGAAGTGTGAATTTTATGTGAAAAAGTTACATTTCGTTTGTTGTATAAGTATTTGGGGTTAAGTGTGCAATGAGAATTGAATAAGAGTATTTGAATTGAAGAAAGAAAGTTCATTAGAGTTTCAATCATTTCTATTTAATTATGTTGGATAGGGAAGGGGCAGTGTTTTTGTGTTAAAAAGTCAGTATTCTCATGGCGTAGACAAAGGAAACAAGGTCACTATTCAACTTGAGTCACTCTAACTTGACATTTAAGACAGTTCACGCAAAGTTCTCGTTGAGCCACCCGTGCCACCAACGTTACTCAACTCATTTCCATAATATTAATAATCTCATTCGGACTGCTGGAGAAAGGCGGGACTCCCTATCGTAATCATTACACAAATACGAGGCTACTTTCTACAAAGTATACGTTTCAACTCTACTGTTTCGTGCATTTCATTTGACATCACACATGTAAGTAAAGTACCACATTCACATGCTCCAAAATCTACCAGGCTCTCTCTACGGACGTTATTTGCTCAGCAACAGCACACCTAATCAACAACTGACATTCCATACTCGAGTGTCGTGTCGTTACGAATTGTTATTATTATGATATAATATGAGTAGAACAATATCTTTTATGCAAGTAGTATATCTATCTCGTACTTTTCCCCTGTTCATTTCATGTAATAATTGTATCACCAAAGCAGTTTAACAGTTACACACACATTAATTGTACATTTGGCCTGTACTTATAACTTTCAGTAATGACTCTTGTATTGTTTTTCAGGGTAATTCACAATTCAAACTCACAGCAGGACCTCCGCTACAAACAAACCTACCATAACTTGCAATTAGTCCTAGTTGTAATAATAAAGCTCTAAAATGACTATAACAATAATGACAGAATTAAGGCGACTTAAGGTAGGTGTACAATACATAATATATGTTTTATGTATGTACACAATAGTCTTTAAGTAATCTATTGTATAATAAACAATCTACTAACCTTGAATCACCTATTCAATCAATACTACCTACTACCTGACTGAGCCTACATAGATACAGGTAAATCATTATTTACACCTCGTGCTACAATATTTAACTATCAAGAATTTATAAAATTGACTGCTTGTCCTTAATGCAATTGACAGCGTGTACTAATGACTTCTTTGAACCAGTAAATACTCACTCAAAAGTAAACAACATAGGTACCCAGGAATGACACAAATCCTTTTTTGACTTGCCAAAATCAACTAAATGCCTTACAATGGTGATGACGCTTGGAAATATGAATTTCACTGTCATGTTTGTACGTATATGTACAACATACATAAAGTTAGTGACACACTTAGCAAAAATATTATTATCATAGTACTCGTACCTAATAAATAACATGGTTTGATCACATTTTCATTTTATACTCTGATAGCCTGGAATACTGTAATGTATATAACTACCATCAATATCAACTAGGGCATCATCACAGGGCATGACTAAACCATTGCCAAAAAAGTTTGCATTAGTACACGCTTGTCTGCTACTTCCGAATATTTATATATGACAAGGTTGCCGTGTAGTAACGGGCCACACAAGACACAACCACAGACTCTTCTTTTACCTTTAACAAGCCATGATACTACAAATACCTACACCTAGATTTGTATGTAATGGTCCTAAACACATAAAGTACGTGTGTCTGCATGTATTTTATTTGATATATATACCTACGTTTATTGGTCTTGATATTTTATGTTGCGTTTAGTGATGTTATCCATCATAATATTATGTTTAAGTTCCTTTAGCAATCGACTTTGCCTTCACCTTCATCTGAACTCAAGTCAAACCCAAGCCAAACTACAACCTACTTTCCATTGTACCCTTTTCTATAGTAATAGTGTTCTTGGCCTTGAGAATTTTTATTCATCAAAACACACTACTTTTACTATAATGATGAATCATGTCGATCAACAACCAACACTGCAAGGAACTTACCTAGACATATTATTATTACTTGCGTTTGAATACAAATACAATAAGCAAATAGTAGCTCTTCTGCTAGCAGTTTGGTTGTATATACAAGACTTTTCTTTGGAGGAAGTTGTTGTTGTATTGATGATAAAGGAAAAATTTAATATGAAGCTTACAATGTGCATTCTCTCATTAATTTGTTGAGTAAACGCCTGTCCTGCTCTGTATACTGGTAGAGATAGTAAATAGCAAAATATAGGTTGCTAGTTCTATATAAGTTGTCTGTATTTTTCGTTTCATGTAAATAATTCTGCTTTCCCTCACTACATTTAGTGTTCTACACTACACTGACGTGTAGACATTGCCAGTCAACTCTTAAGGCACCTTTCTTCTTTTCTGATACCTTATAGCATTCCTTAACTATTTACTTTCATTTGATCGCCAGTAGTAAATCCAAATCGACCTCGTTTCTTTTCAAGGAATGAAAATTGACGTGACATGCCAGGAATGCTAATCAATATTATCGATAAAATTTCTTTCCAGCTTTCCCTGAAATATGTTTCCACGCGGAATACATATTGCTACAATTACTGGGCTAACTAACCTTCTCCCCTTATATCTAGATGTATTTAGTATGGATGTGTACAATTCGAGTACATAACCTTACCTAACTTATGTTTTCCAAGTTTCTGCTGCCTTTGGCCTTACTAAGAAATGTACTTGTAACTTATTATTACTGTATATATGTACACAGAGCACTAAAGTGTATTTACATTACAAAAGTAACGGATAATCTATTTACAATGATATAAACTTACAAAATATACAAAAGTGAGAGCTCTATACTGAAAGCAGTTTTAGTGAAAGGGTTGGTTGGTGCAAGTACTTATCGTATGTCACTCCTATGACTTTCTTCTGCGTATCTATAAAGTACAGTAATAGCTTTTCTTATGTCTCAATGCCTTCTACATACACGATTCATCATGTGTCATGTACTGTGTAGCATTTATCCCTCCTATGTGGAAATTCTATAGTGCCTTCAATTTTCTTTAGAAATAGGCGAAATCTACCACAGTGAAAATAGGTAATAAGTACACAGAAGAAAGCCTGCTTTCTTTCGACACATGCTTTACAACTTTGTGCATTAACTACTGTGTGTGTAATATAACTATAAATATGTAGGTACCTACTACAAATAAAAAGTTCGGGAAAAACTTCTTTGTATGCACTGCGGTCTATCAAAGTATCCAATCCGTAATTAGGCGTCACCACTTTAGAATAACACAAGTTGATGACATGAAGGCCTAATTTCCGCTTCCATAGAAAAATTCTGGGTACCTACTCAGCGAAATTGCTACCATGTCATTTGATTTGAATACAAAATGTATTTACAGATAGTTATACACAATACAATAGGTAGATACATTAGTGGATATATTTTTTATCTATACATACATGTAGGTACGTATATTCCTGAGACACGATACCAACGATTTGAGAATGACAAATGAGGAAATCAAACTACGACTAGTATTGATTAACCAAAAACCGAATCGGGCATTCAAAAACTGATGAGTAAGTAATAAAGGGGGATGCCTTGGAAATATGAGACGATGGGATGCCAATGCATTGCCAGCAGGCTGTTAGCAACATAGACAGTAAGAGTACACAGTCAGCGTCTCTACTTCTACACGGAGAGTGTTTCAAAGATTTTTCTTACGTACTTCATGATTTAATACCTGAGCAGTGGGTGCATCTCCATTAAGCTGATCTTCAATATCAACGGTAGTTAAAGGAACATCGGAAGGTTGAACTGAGGGCGGAACTTGTGGCGGGGCCACGGGTTTAGACCGGTTGTTCGTCGTCACCGTATTATTGGCTTCCGTTTTGGCAGCGTCTAGAAGGGCCTTCAATGAAGCAATCGCATGTAGCTGCGTTGCCTTCTCATCTACACGCCCTGTTAACAATCAAACACATAAATTAGCTCAAATCAAACTGTAGAAATCATGTTTCAACTACAAATTGCCGTCATTAACCGCACACATACATTCACGAGCTGCTTTTCCTTCATCTAACACACACACTACTATCTTAGGGCTACTGGCTCTGGCTGCTTCTATGAGTTACTGTTACAGTTACTATTACTGTTACTATCTACACATACGTGTCTATACGTATTATATATACATTAGACATCTCATACTACATTTAATACGACATAATACTAACTATATTGCTCAAACTCAACCACCAGCACACTAATGATAAGCAACAACAGAGAAATACTACATGAGAAACTTTTCCTCTGTGTGCGTTCTAAACGAATAACGATCCGGAATGCACATTCACTACACACAATAAAGGAAGATAGAACCACGAACAGTTACAAATTAAAACTTTAGCTTATTACTACCATTCAACTGTTACATATTATCTCAACTAAACTCTCTTTCTGTCCGTGATACCAAAGATTCTACTAATTGTAAGGTTGCTGTATAAATATACGTATAGGAATAGGAAGGTCGAGTTTACCATGGATAAAACATGAACGCACAACTTTAGTACTGACTATGTACAAAACCGAATATCGGGGTAGGGTTCTACAGTAAGGTTCTATATATAACTACTTTTATCTCTTGACAGACTTATTGTTTCCTCTACATTATTCTATGATACGCTAATGGCTACCCCCGATCGTATCGTATCAATAAAGTATGAAAATTTCCGTCTACTATACTACTATGACCATAAATTATTACATGTAATCTAACCATAAATTCACATCTGCATTCAATTCACATTAAATTCTATTGTAATTGCTCATTTAAACTTGTATAGTTAGATTGTACTTTGTTAGGTACATACCTTGTTTTCCACACTGCGTCAACACGTGCAAAAACTCAGTTAGTGAAAAAATAAATGTGTTTTATTTAGGAAGAAATACATTAAAATGGTAATAGTAAGCGTGTAAGAAAAAATGGAGGAGAAATTTAGTGCTAGAATAGAAATAATAATTAAAATGCTATTAAATCAGTCCTCTGAGTCGAATTGGATGATTACTGATTGTGATTAATTAAATCTAGGTACGAATTTTATTATTACTTAGGTAAGTACTTAGAAAAGTAGAAAGGCATTTGGCCATCAGCCATAAATTGCTACGTGGAAAATTTTCTACTTAACCACAAGCAACTAATACAGCTGTGACGTTGTTGGCGTTACTGGGTGTTAAAAATGATTTAGTTCAAAGAAAGTTCCTGTTGAGCTAGGTATGTTTGCACAAACTACTAGTGCAACTTAAATGCAAAGATCAATCTTTTTCGTCAACTCAAGGGAACTCACCTATTCAACTCGTTTTATTGCTTTGTAGCCTACATTAGTGTAAGCACATAGTAACAGTTGTAAATAAAATATGTACATGTGCAACTATCAATAATAATCAAATCAGGATTATAGAAAATGTACTGCATATTGATATTTACACGATTCTACAATACAAGCTCTGTGTAAGTACACCATGTACTTAAGTATAAATATAAATAAGCAAGTGGTTGTTCTACAATAAATACATACCTATAGTTGCATTTATTTGCTGTAGGTCTCAACCCAATTGAAAATTATTGCTAGCTTAGTTACACTACACGCTATAATACAACTACAAAGAGTACAATAGTCAATGCAATTTTTACATCAATGTATAGTCATTAAACTTACATAGGACTTCCGATGTAAGTTATTTAAAAACATAATAATAAAATACCAGCTTGTATATTCAAGTGTATGTGTGGAAGAGCCGCAATGCAGTATCGCTCGGTCTTGACTTAAAGGCTGTGATGCCTAAACTAAACTACTAAAGTAATGTAATGTGTGTAAACTGAAACAGTATAATATAAGTAAGCACCAAAAGAGAGTTATGTGTAACAGCCAAGCAATTCTTTTCCAATCCTTTGTACACACATAATACATTATGTGCCTTGATAAATGAGGAAGCAAAGTTTCACAGAGAAATGTTAAAAGGGAGAGAGAAGGAGTAGTAAAATCCTTGACTTTTTATTGTGACTCTCTGCAGCATTTGATGTAATGGCATCGTCAACCAATGATTATTGGAAGAAAGCAAGTCAAAACATTGAAACATGTGTTTATTACTTAGCACCTTGCACTAACATTCATTTCATGAGTAGTGTAGTGATGATTTCCCCAGAGTTCTAGCTTTTAAAGTTCAGCCACAACCAATAAACTTTTGCTACTGCCATTAGTCTTTAAATCCAACTAGACTTTGCATTGCAGCAACAACAGAGAAATAAAAATCTGTTAGTAGACACCACTTTTTTGCATTAATTCTCACAAATGAAATGAGAAATGACGAGAATCGAAGCACCTCTCCAATTATCAACATAAAGGTATTCAAATGGGAGGGGCGGCCTCTGTTTCAATAGCTAATATCACTGTACATTCGGAAATA